>OX596270.1:2987899-3038104 GCA_951394255.1 Polyploca ridens | reverse complement strand
AATTGTTTTGAACTAATAAAGTAAAAGTTTTTTTTTGTACATAGTTTTGTCTGGCTGGTCAACCCAAGAATTTACCAGGCTAAAAGATGGAGATAAAGGAAACTGAATAGGCACTTACAAGGTCTCACGTTCCACCACAACACTGTTATTTTTCTTGATTGTTAGTATTTTTAAAATTGTCGAGATAGCGGCCGCTTCGGTTCGTTTTAAATTCAATATGACTGCTGCACAGTGTTCTTTTCACTCAAACACGTATATCATTCGCCGTGAGAGGGCGACACCGTACATTGATTGTAGTTTGTGGGTTTTAGGCGCGAAATTTAAACCCTGCGTGTTTAGGAGTTAGGAAAGGGATGGAAATGAAGGAAATTAGGGATTATCTCAAAGCCTGTTCATATCCCCCCACTTGAAATAAACCGAGTATTTCAAAAGATCAATAAGAAGATAGAGACTACTACTATGCGGATTCATATAGTCATTTTATAGTTACTTAAGTGTATTGATTATAATAATAATTGTGTTGAATAAAGGCTATGTTAAATATAAGATAAAGATTTGAATTAGGAATGTAATGTTAATTTAATCTATCGGAAGTGGACAGATTTTGATAGCAGGTCTCACAAGTAAACCTTTTGAAGTCTTAACCGTCACAACACGAATGATATTGTCTCTACCTGGATGAAGCTGTACTACGCGACCTAGTCGCCATTCGTTAGCTGGTAAGTTAGGTTCGTAAATAGTAACAAGATCGTTCAGTTTTGGTTGACGGTTATCGCTTTTAAACCATTTCATTCGTTGTTGCAACGTATGCAAATAATCTCTTTGCCAAGTTCGCCAGAAACTTTGAGATAGTCTCTGTAACAGTTGCCATCGAGATCGTAGAGTTTCATTTTCGGAATATACTGGTTCCGGCAACGATACCAAAGGTCGGCCTATCAGAAAATGGCCTGCGGTCAGAGCGTCAACTTCATCGGGATCGGACGAGAGTTCTACCAGGGGTCTAGAATTCAACATGGCTTCCACCTTCGTCAAAATAGTATAAAACTCTTCAAATGTAAGAATTTGGGATCCGATAATCCGTTTTAAATGATATTTGGTTGATTTTATACCACTTTCAAATATACCTCCGAAGTGAGGTCCCGATGGTGGATTAATCTTCCAAGTTATACCGCGAAATGATAGTTGATTAGAAATATGATCGCTTTCTTTGCTAAGCATTTCAGAAACTTCAGACAGATAGCGCTTGGCGCCTACAAAATTGGTACCTCCGTCAGTAACTATGAATTTACAAAGGCCTCTCCTAGATACAAAACGGTCTAAAGCTGCTATAAAGGCTTCGGTGGTCAATTCGGTGACCAACTCAAGATGAACGGCTTTAATTGCATGGCATACTATGAGGCACAAATATCCCTTATAAGTTCTAGCGTTACGTCGCTTATTCTCTTTAATCATGAATGGACCTCCGAAGTCGATTCCAACTGTTTGAAAGCAGTGATCTGATTTCAATCGGGAAGGTGGAAGATCGCCCATGACAGGCTGAAGAGACTTAGGTTTTACTTTAAAACAAATTACACATTTAGATAATCGGGATCTGATAAGATTTCGAATGCCAAGTATCCAAAATCGACGTTGAATTAAAGATTGCAGTAGGCGGGGCCCACAATGAAGGTAAGTTGCATGATAGTGATCTACCATAAGAGTACTCAAACGAGATAATTTTGGCAAGAGGTATGGATGTTTGACGCGTTCGGGTAAGTCTGTGTGTTTGAGTCGCCCCCCCACTCGCAAGACTTCGCGAGAATCAATGAATGGAGAAAGCTTCAATAAATGTTTTGGAAGTAGTTTATGATTATTAGATTTAAGATGGAGTATGACTTCCTCAAAATGTTGACGCTGAATATGTTTAACCAAATATTCTAAAGATTGATCGTGTTCCGTGGAGGTTAGAAAAGATGAAAGCTTACGCTCGGAACGTGTAACTTTAGCGTTATTAATGAAACGATAAATCCAAGCTACTACTCTTTTTACACGTAAAAGAGTGGAGGAACGTTCCAGGAGGTTGTCAAGCACGTCAGCATCTTGTGTCACTACACCAGCATGACACAAGTGTGACGACGACTTAAGCTCTTCGACGTTGTCATGCTTTTCAACTACTGACACAGGCCAGTTAGTTGACTCGCTAGTTAGCCACTTAGGACCTGACCACCAATTTTCACAAGTAGCCAACTGTAAACACGACAAACCGCGACTACAGATGTCGGCTGGGTTGTCATGAGTGGAAACATGTCGCCACACAGTTGGAACGATAGAATCGTTAATTTGCACTACGCGGTGTGCTACAAAAGTTTTAAGTTTGTGTGGTTCCGTGCTCAACCATGACAAAACAGTCGAGCTGTCGGAGAATAACATTGTTTGATTTAGATTAAGTTTTTTACTAAGTAAGGCGTGGATACGATTAACCACTTTGGAGAGCAATACCGCACTGCAAAGTTCCAAACGGTTAACGGTAAGAACTTTTAAAGGTGCTACCTTAGACTTAGCGATAAGAAGGTGGATTTGAACTTCACCATGAGTAACCACGCGGAGATAGACACAGCATCCATATGCTTTTGTGGATCCATCACAAAATCCAATAAGTTGGAATTGTTTTGACTGACATAGTATGACTCGACGTGGAATTTCGATAAGTTTCAAGTTGTAAAGGTCTGATATGAAATTTTTCCAATCATGACATATGTCTCTGGGCACAGGTTCATCCCAAGAAAGATTGAGACGCCATATATCTTGAAGGAGCAATTTTGCTTTGAGAATAAATGGTGTGAGCCACCCAAGTGGATCAAAGATTCTCGCCACGTTGGATAAAATAGAACGCTTTGTGACATTGCCATCCTCAATCGGAGATTGTGAATAGGTAAAGTTATCACCTACGGGGTCATATTGGACTCCTAAGATTTTAAGCGTAGACTTGTTGCTTTCTTCTGAGAAAGGCTTTGGAATTTGACAATGATCTACTGGTAAGGTGTTAAGAAAAGATTTGGAATTACTGCTCCATTTGCGAAGTTCAAGTTGAGCACATCCTAATAGATTGACAAGTTGAGTTTTTAGTTCGATAGCTTGCTCTAATGAGGGTGCCCCGGTAGTGACGTCATCGACAAAAGTTTCATGACGAAGAGCCTCAGCGGCGAGTGGATACTCAGCGCCGTGATCACTAGCTAGCTGATGGAGAGTACGGATTGCGAGATAAGGGGAACTGCTAACTCCGTAGGTGACAGTCGCGAGTTCGTACTCATTGACTGGGTCACAAGGAGATTCTCGCCACAGCACGTGCTGATAGCTGCGATCCTCAGGCCTAACCAAAATTCCTCGGTACATTTTTGATATGTCACACGTGAATACTACCGTATGTAGTCTGAAGCCAGTGATAATGTCTATGATGTCAACTTGCAGCTTAGGTCCAGTAAATACAATGTCATTTAAAGATAAACCGTTTGTGGTTTTGCAGCTTGCGTCGAACACTACTCGCAGCTTGGTAGTTGTGCTCTCAGGGCGAAGGACGCAATGATGCGGGATAAGGTAACGCTTGTCCGTTTGTAAGGACGCATTAGGTACAGGATACATGTGATCCAAACTTTCGTACTCGCGCATGAATTTAATATAATCAGTTTTAAGTTGACTTTGGCGGCTAAGCTTTTTTTCGAGATGAGTTAGACGCGACAAAGAACTATTATATGAATCACCTAACGGGCAGTCGCGATCCTTTAAGAGGAGTGGTACGACGTAGCGACCATTAGATTCTCTATAAGTTAAACTAGTATATGAATGTTCACAGATATCATCCTCGGGTACAGTAATAGGTACGTGCGGTGGTTCCTCGACTTCCCAGAACTGCCTAACTTGTTCATCGAGACTGCATGTAGTGACTAATAGAGAAGACGTTGTAATAGGAGGTAACGATAAATCAGAATCGACAGCACCGGTAAGTATCCAACCGAAAATGCTATGCAGAGCGGCCGGTAGGCCGGGCCCCAGTTTGATACGTTGACCATCATATATTTCGTGGAATAGTTCTGCCCCTATTAATATGTCGACTTCCGCGGGAATATCGTAATCGCGATCGGCTAATATTAAATGCTTGCAATATTCACGAACGACTGACGGTACATTACTGCTAGGCAGTTGAGCTGTTATATGATCTAACACGATCGGCTTAATGTTAAACTGCAGATCGTTACTATCGAGTGGTTTCAAAACGCATTCCGTCACACCCCTAACTTGAAATACTGTGTTTTGTCCTAAGCCAGCGACTGTAAGATTACATCGGCGGAGATTTAAACCGAGAGCCTTGGCGCAAGCCGTAGTGATAAAACAATCCTGCGCGCCGCTGTCAACCAATGCGCGCACGGTGCGCTGTGTGCCGGCGACAGGGTTGCACACGCGCAGCTGACACGTACCTAGTAGTACTATACCGCTACTGCTTCCGACATGAGCACCGGTGCTCGCTTGAGTGGCAGCGCTAGAGCTGGGTTGCGTTTGCTCAGTATGTAGTAAGGTGTGATGACGTAATCCGCATAAAGTACAAAATACTTTAGAAAAGCATTTATCTACGACGTGATTAGTACGTAAACAGTTGGTGCACATTTTTTTGTTTTCAATTAAAGTGAGTCTAGCACCAGAATCTAAAGATTGAAAAGTAGGGCACCTATAGATTGAGTGCGCTTCATTACAACAAGAACAAGTGAATGATGTCGTAGGTTGAGATTTAGTAAGATAAGATGAGCGTTTTGATCCGCTGCTATTCTGCCGATTACTCGCTGGCAATTGTTTTCGTTCAATGGTACGGGTAGAATTGGTAGAACTCAAAGATAGTTCGCTAGTTTCTAAGATCTTTACGTAGTCTTGAAGAAACTTTAATAGTTCACTAAATGAAGGTATTTCTGAACTGTTTTGAGATTCGAACCGTTTGCGGGTATCTGAATCGAGGGTACGAGAGGCTAAATGAAATAAAATAAAATCACCAAAGTTTTTGATATTTAAAGATTGGAGCGCATGATATGATTCATAAAACACGTTTGTTAATACTTGCAATTCTTGAAAATTACCCGATTTAACTGCTGGATAACTTAAGAATTTATCTAAATATGTCAAAGCTAAGATACGTTTGTTTTGGTAACGTTCGATTAAGGCGTCGAAAACAACTTCATAATTATTGGCTGTCATTGGAATCCCTTTTACAATCGATAAGGCGGGTCCGCGTAAACACGACACAAGGTAATGGTATTTTTCTATTTGTGATATAGAATTATTCTCATGAATTAAGTGAACAAACGTATCATAAAACGTTTGCCAGTTTTCGATGTTGCTATCAAATTTAGGTAGATCAAATTTAGGTAAACGCGCATTGACTTTGGAATTCCCGGAATGCGTGAGATCGGAGTCGACTCGCGCCGGCGACGCGCCGCCCGCGCCCGCGGCCGAGCCGTCCGCTGGCGATCCGGTGACGTTGAAGCTCTTCTCGTATATCGGCAACGTGCTACCCGCTGCGATCACCGCATAATACAATTCGTCAAATGAAACCATAGAATTTTGGTTAATTTGTACATCGGGTTTGATTGCTAACTCTAAAGTTTGTATTTCATTACACAACGAAACAAATTCTTCGCGAATTGAATGAACTCGAGTGTATCTCGACTTGAACGCCGATACCTTTGAACGATCTTGAACCATTTCGTTAGATAAGTCGTAAAGGATTTGCATAGCTCGGAATACATATTCGCGTTGTGATTGAAGTATTTTAAGTTTACTTGCTTCCATGTTTAGTTCGAAGCTAAAAATAAAATAATGTTAGATAGCCTACTTTGGTGTATGAAGGTAAATGAAATCAATTTAGGTGTAGATTTGAGGTGGAGTGTGTAAGTACCTACTTACATATATAAGTTTTATAATGTAAATGTAACATAAATACCATAAAATATTGTTACGAATTCTATAAAATTTATAAAATATTTTGGAGGTAGGTTCCAATCTTATATGAAGACTCGAACAAAATGTAATGAAGATGTAATGCTACTAAATTGTAATGACTTGTGAATCCGTATAGTATCACTGTACGTATAACCAACACAATTTTGTAAGGTTATACCTAGTTTTACAATAAAATGCGTAATTTTGCTTATTTCTCAGAGTTTTCGATCGAAATTGAACCTGAGATTAACAAAATACTGTTTTTCCATAGGTATTCGCGCTCGTAATGGACCAACTTTATGTTTTGAACTAATAAAGTAAAAGTTTTTTTTTGTACATAGTTTTGTCTGGCTGGTCAACCCAAGAATTTACCAGGCTAAAAGATGGAGATAAAGGAAACTGAATAGGCACTTACAAGGTCTCACGTTCCACCACAACACTGTTATTTTTCTTGATTGTTAGTATTTTTAAAATTGTCGAGATAGCGGCCGCTTCGGTTCGTTTTAAATTCAATATGACTGCTGCACAGTGTTCTTTTCACTCAAACACGTATATCATTCGCCGTGAGAGGGCGACACCGTACATTGATTGTAGTTTGTGGGTTTTAGGCGCGAAATTTAAACCCTGCGTGTTTAGGAGTTAGGAAAGGGATGGAAATGAAGGAAATTAGGGATTATCTCAAAGCCTGTTCAGGAATTAAGTCCATTTTTGGGGAATATATATTTTGTACTATCGCTCCTGGGTGGCTTGTCGCCGACCAAAACGACACCTGTATAGAGTGTAAATCACGTTACATTATTCTGGCAATTTCGAGAACGGCATATTTGGAAGGCAAACCGGTCAACTCGAGCTTTGATTGGTCGGGATCGTTCGAATTGTCTCCGCCCCTCTAAGGTTTGCAGTCGAATAGGATCCGAACCGTAAGTTCGATTCGAAGGTTATTTCGAAGGACGCGAGAATTAGGTCCCTGCGCAGAAGTAAATTTTTCAATGAAGAAGGGGGGAGCGCTGAGCTGCACACTACTGGTTCGTCAGTCGATGCTCGTCGTCTATTGGACTCTCGCATGACATTTGGCTACTGTGATTTGGCCAAAAGTGTACATGCGCGAGATTGTCCCCACTACTCTGTGCTAACCACTCGTGCCTCATACTTTAACAAATATTTGTTAAAAACCGGCTTAACCTACAGACCCCACCGTCGACGTTGGTTCGATCCTCGATCAGATCGAATATTTTTTTAAATCTTTTTTAGCAGACTTCAAAAAGGGAAGAGGTTCTCAATTCACTTGTTTTTTTTTTTGTTTGCTACCTCATAACTCGGTCATTTATAAACCGATTAGGAAAATTCTTTTTTTGTTAGAAAGGGTATACTTGGTCACGATCTGATTACTTTTTAATGTACTTTGAAGTCGCTTTAAGTTTTTTTGTACCAAGCAGAGCTCGATCAACCAGATACTATATAATTATAAGCCCATATATGAAGATGGTGCACTCACCTATTCCTCAGGTCGAGATCGTGTTCAAACAGTCCCTCCTTCGAAGGCGACTCCGGGTCCGCAGGGTCACCGCACAGCGTTGACGTCGGCTGTAATTAATATTAATTAATGAATATCCTGGGGCATGCAAAAATGTCTTCACACCCTCAAGGTTTGATGAACGGTTGAGAGTAGTCAAACGACAGGATGAGAGAACATAGTATCATTTGATACAACACAGTACAACACTCATGGAGCTGCGGCGATCTTGCTCACCGCAGGTCCACAACACTAAATCAAAGTTAACACTTATATAGAGTTACTGGTAATTAGTAAACGATACTTAGACACATGATTGTACAGTAGTACCCAACTGATATGGCTTACCGATGTACCTGCGCAGAAGATACATTTTCAAAGCGCGGGAAACCGCTATTGATCGGCAGCTGCCGCCATGTTAGCGCGCGCCGTGCGGAGGGGCGTGACTTGCGAGCGAGACGGAACTAACAGCTGCAGTGTATTATGAACCTTATAATAGTGATCTAAGGTTGGTTGTAAGTTTTAAGCATTCTTTCGTTAATCCTTATTTGTTTCTTTGGGAAAGTTGTTTGTTATCATGAGTACAATC
Organism: Polyploca ridens; assembly: GCA_951394255.1. Taxonomy (NCBI): domain Eukaryota; kingdom Metazoa; phylum Arthropoda; class Insecta; order Lepidoptera; family Drepanidae; genus Polyploca; species Polyploca ridens. The sequence continues at coordinate 3,030,041 of OX596270.1, read as the reverse complement.
ATGTGTCTATGTATTGTTTACTAATTACCAGTCACCCTATATAAACAATGAGAATAAATTTACCATGCTAAATGGAAAATGAGGATAAGGAAGACCGATCCCAAGTAAATGGGACCAAGTCAAGAAGGAAAAAGAAGAATAAACTCACCATTTCATAATAACAGCCGGGTTTCCTTCGGAAGGCGAAGGGCCCGTCGTCGGGTGGAGGGTCCGTGCGAGCGGGCGCGCCCTCCTCCTCCGAGGAGGTGTAAGCGGCCCCCGCCCCCGCCCCCGCACCCACACCCACACCCACCCCCAGCCCGGCCCCCTCTGCAAGTTGGACCCTATGTTACATTATATGCCACACCAATTCTACTAATATTATAAATGCGAAAGTTTGTGAGTATAAAACCACAAATATAAAATTAAACTTTACACAAATTGAATAGTATTTCTGCCAAATGTTATTTTTTAACCCACTTCAAAAAAAGGAGGAGGTTCTCAATTCGGTTGTATGACTTTTTTGTTTGTTACCTCAGTACTCCGTCATTTATTAACCGATTTGGAAAATTCATTTTTGTTTGTAAGGGTATATACTTCCTGTTTGGTCCCATTGTCATCAGATCAGGATTTGATTACTTTTTAGTGTACTTTGAAGTCGTAAAACATACATACAAACATTCTTTTGTTTTTATCCATACTTTTAGAAGTTCTTTAACACTAAAACGGGTCTTACGGGCTTTATACTTCCCCCCCCCCCTCCCCCCTCGCGTAGTACCAGGTACGGTAGACAAGTTGGCACTCACCTCTAAGCCCCTGCACGGAGGCGACGGCGGGGTGCCTGTGTTTCCGTCTCTTGTACGAGCGTTTCTCCCGCTGTAATGCAACCAACACCCACCATAATACTAGTGCTTTGCTAAATTATACCTTATTTGTACGTCACTAACAATCCCACTCACAAAGTGATTTGCTACAATAAACCTTATGCTGTGTTATTTAAGGTTCAAATTGGCGAGTTGAGTACAGTCAAGGTATGATGAACCTTGCCGTGACCTTTTTCGTTTCTGTATTTACACTCGTTGCAATAGAGTTGAGAATTGTTTAGCAGGTAGATTGGAATCCCATTTCATTTGATAATAAATGTTTCTATGTTATCGAACAATTTACTAAAATTGAACCGTGTTGTACTATGGTTTATAAAAGATTAATTTCTGCGACAGTTGTATGAGTCATATGAAAATTAACCTTATGGCTTTAGCATAAGGTTTATCTGTGTCATCATAAAATCAACCACAGATTAAACAGATGAACCTTATTGTAAAGCTATAAGGTTGATTTTCATATGACTCCAACAACTGTAGCAGAGATCAAGTTATCTTTTATATACCATAACCGAGCGATATTATTACGTTCGAAAAAGACGGAGTATAGCTACTTAGCCAGCGAGGAAAAGAGAGAGCTATAGCTTCCTGTCACGTGTAGAAAAGGGACGCGATTGTACGCTTACATATTTGATGCATTTAAATAACTTCCTTCAGGATTTTTTGAGCGCGTTCGACGAGTACAAATCGGATAATAGAGCGATTCTTTTAAATGTACTTCGTAACGAAATTTTTGAAAAAACTATTACTAATTGATATATTCCAATAGCGATTATTACCTTAATTATACTAGGCTGGTAGCTAGGCCAACGTAATGGTATACCAATCCTGATAAACATCAGATAAGTCGAAGCAAAATAATTGATTGTATTTCGTACAAGCCAAATTAGAAAAATGCCAGATATTGGTCCCGATTCTGTTGTAAATCGAACTAAACAAATTTTAGTCACATCACATCTGTTACAAACATTATTGAAAAAGGATAGAACATATTTAAAGCTGTCAAATCAGTCTTTGCCGTCTTCATTTGCGGGTATTTAGACGTAACCGCGATAGATGGCGACAAAATTTATGTTGAAAACAAGCATTGGACAAAATTTCTTACATCCTTTTCTTATGTTCTTTGTTAGAAAGAGATATAGTGAGACTACATTAGTTTAGTTGTAAGCTACAGAATTAGCACCATTGAAGTCTTCCTTCCTTCAGATATTGAACTATCAAAAGGCCGAACTGAAAAATGCGAGAGTATTTCGGTTTTCTGTACCCAAAAACGAATTAGCACGTGGAACAGACACTTGAAAGACGGTTAACAGATAATAAAGTGTATATACCTGTCTGGGTTGGTCCACCGGCGTGGGAGGCGGTCTCGGCGGGTAGTGTGGAATGGAGTATGTCTCGCGACGGTAGCTATTCGCTGTTATTGGCACCGCTGTGTATTGTGGCCTGAGGGAAGAAAAAAAACTGGATTAGAAACTCACGTCAAGTTTTGGAAACAAATTTGGAACCTGCACTAATAACATTAGGTTTATTTTCGATTAACACGATCTATTCACGATTATTCGACTAAATCCCATTCAAATCCATTCCTAACAAATATTGCCAATAGAGAGCATCGTAGATATGCAGCAGGAACAGTGTTGGAGACAGTATGGAGCCTTGCGGAACACCGACATTATTGCCATGCTATTAGTTCCCCTCCAGCTGACGTAGCGGCAGAGTAAACGATTGACAAACATATTTTTTTTTACTTTGTATAGGTCTGTGTTTGACAGCAATCTCACCATGGTAAGTGACGATGTAGCCGAAGGTGGTGCACACACAAAGCCTAGAAGGAACTGGCTCTCAAGTGCAGCTGTCGGAACACTACGATAGGTGCTTAGCGACAGATTTTCAAAATGAGGGTGGTAGCCAGCCAGGCGGGTACTACAAAGTACCCTACCACCGTGCTATGGTTTCCTTCATCGAAAGCTCATGTTCATTGTAGGATTCGAATCGGAGACCCTCATTTCGGTATCTGACGTCACTAACAGTGACCTATCATCGACATGAAACTCAAGCAGGTAGATCCATCTTACAGAATACATCAGCCAAATAAGTTAATGTCATGGACGTAAAAAAGGCGGACGTATTCTCACTGGCAAAAAACTGTGTCAGCCCGAAGTGGCCCACCACGCTGTACGTACAAGCTGGCACGCACACATTCACACATTAGTCGAACGCGAGTAAACAGCCGCGGAACAGCCAACGTATTTGTGAATGTGTGCGTGAAAGGTGGCCGACAGCAAATGCAACCTTCCAAACCGGTATTAGAGTATTAGAGTCAGACTTTTTATAAGTGCCTGCGAAGGTATATTTGAATAAATGATTTTGAATTGTGAATTTTTGAATTTTGACTTTTTTTCAAAATCATTTATTCAAATAGACCTTGCAGGCACTTATGAAAAGTATCACTCCAATACTCTATAATACCGGTTCGGAAGGTTGCATTTGCTGAAAAGAGCCGGCTCTCATAGATACAGTTTTTTTGCTAGCAAGAATATTTTCGAATTTTTTTAACGTCCTTGGTCAATGTTGTGTGTAAGGTCACTAGAGCTGATCGAGGCAGGAACCGCGGTATGGTTTCCTCCGGCTTCAGCATGTCGTGAGGGTTACCTGTGCGGCGGGTCGGGCAGCAGATGGTTGGCGAAGTCCCCGGCGGCGTACCGTCGCTCCGAGAGCAGTGCCGTGAGCCGCACGAGGTCCCGCTTGGCGCTCTCCCGCCGCGCGACCAGCTCGAGAAGCGTCAGCGCCCGCGCCAGGTCCCGACGGAGCTTCAGCATCTTCTCGTATGAGCTCTCGTCGTTTTTCCTGGAAACATGAGACGAATATTGGTTAAGATTCCACCTATCCAGTGTTGCCAATGAAAATTTTTAGGCGGCCGTGTACATGAGGTAAAAAAGCCGTGTTTATATGGAAAAAGACCAAAGGTGGACCGTGTCACTTCTTAAAAAAGGAAAATCGTTTAATTAATGTCAATTAAATGTTTTTAACATTAATATCATTAAAACAGCTAACGTTTGCATATCGCTATTCGTTACAACAATTTATACTTATTATTCCCGCTCAGAAGGGTTACTCGGGTTACTCCGATCGATGTTCGAAATTCGACAATCGTATAGTGCCGTTCCTCTCGAACTCCTGTCAAACAATATTTGGGTTAGTGGGACGGCACTATACGACGGTCAAATTTCGTGCATCGGAGTAACCCTTAGGTACCCGTATCATACCAACCCATACATTAATTAATTACCGTAGAATTTGCAAAAAGCCGTAGAATCTGCTACGGCCACAGGGATGCAGCCGTAGGCCGTGGATTTTGTGATTTTTTGGCCTGAAAGCCGTAGAACACGGTAATTGCCGTAGCATTGGCAACACTGCACCTATCACACGTTGCGGTAATTTTAGTTCAAATTTAATAAGGTATTTCTGACTGTATTTACAGTATTTAATAGAATGAAGGCCATTTTTGGAAAATTTATTTATTGTACTACCGCTCCTGGGTCGCTTGTCGCCGACCAAAAAACAAGGCACCATGTGTAGTACACTTTTTACTAAAAAGTGACGTCACGAGCAAGGGTGGATCTAGGAGGGGGGTCATGACCTCCTCTGGGGCTCGGCCGTTTCAGTGAATCTGCGGGTAACAGCTATAGTATTGTGTATTTTGAACCCCATCTAAGCTGGATATAAGTGTGTGACCCCCCCTGACCCAAAGGCTAGATCCGCCCTTGGTCACGAGCCCCCACATTGACGTGAAGGAAGAGTCGAACAAGAAAAAACTTAAGGATAATATCTGGTAAGTTTGGGCCCGCTTCTCCAATTGGCTCTCCTTACCAGAGGTCTTGCCCTGCAAATGGTGCAGTTAATATTATTTTATTATCCCATCCAAACACAACAATGCATGGCATATTTGACTTGAAAAAGTAATATAGAATTTTAATCCATGAAAAATGTGATTCCCATAATACCGTTTCAGGGTCGTAACGACCTTCACTAATTACGTGATTACTAATGTCAATCTTATTGATTTCGCAACCCCCTTACAGATTGAAAAATTCTGGCGACCCCCTTGTCAGACAGACAATGAATTTATAAATTAAAAGAGTACGATAATGATTTTATTTATTTTGATACCTTTACTTATTAGTCTGCAAGAAGCCGCGAGAGGTTTGCAACTAAGTAAGAGGTAAGTTGGACGCCCGCTTGCGCGAAGTCTACCTTGCCTTTTTCCTTCTGCCGGCAACCCCCCGACTAAGGTTTCGCTACCGCCCTAGTGGTCGCGACCCACAGATTGAAAAACACTGCATTAGACTAACATTCATGCGCTTGTTCCGAGGGTGGGTCAATCCCAGGGTTGGATTTCGTAGTATAATTATACTATTTGTACCATAATTTTGTGATGTGTAGTATGTAGTATCGTAATGCCAGTATACTACGCGAAAATACCATAATTTTACCTTGTCGATTGACTTCTGTTATTGGTTGAAATAAATAAAAAAATATTACTTTAATTACGAAATAAAGTTGTAATAGTTGTAGTAAATCGCTCAATTTACTCCTGATACTTTCATGAGATGCTATGAAAGAAAGTACCTAAATGTACCTAATGTGTATTGAATTTATTTCATCTGACGACATGCTACTTATCTCGTGTCAATGCCAAAGACGAAGTTCCGATTGACGAATTGGCTGAAATAAACATCTTCTTGCCTAAATTTGGTTAATTTGTACAATAACAATAAAACTAAAATTTCCTTCCAAATGCATTTTTATTTAAATTAATAACAAAATGGACGAAAAGCGAAACGTAGTATTATTTTCGACAAGTAGTATAATTTTATTTTCCATAGACAATAATTTTCTGGGGTCTGAATCCAACCCTGGTCAATCCATATAAATAATCGCGACTCTAATTAGCACTTTTTATGACGGACCCTTCTTGATTTAATATACACAGATTGCCAATTAGTAGTTGTTTAATTTGACAATCTGGTTACCATAATACAAGATCGTGCCGTGTGTAAAGAATTTCCAATCACATAAAGCAACATTACCTGTTCTTTCTGGTCTGCATTTTCTCAGTTCGCCGCCTGAATGCCAAGTAGGGGTTGTTGGACGACTGGCCCGGCCTGTTCTCAGTCTTCACCGACAGGATCAGCGCGTGTTGCTGTCGAGGATATCGATATACTATCAATGCATGTACACTTTCCCCCTTATCCATACTACCATACTAATCCATACTTATATCCTAATCCTTACTATCCTATCCTCAACCTTAACTACTCAACGGATCATCATGAAATTTGACATGCAGATAGCCTATGGAATGGAGAAGGACATAGGCTACTTTTTATCCCGGGAACGCAGGTGAAACCGCGGGGGACAGCTAGTTCATAATAAAGCTATGAAGCGTTGCATCTTAACCCCCTTATTCATAATAAAGTTATCAAACGTTGATTAGCTAAAATTCCGAAGTCTTTATCTGTCAGGTGACATTTGGTGATCGAAAGAGTGAGACGGTGCACACTATTACACTGATTTAGTTAAAAAGCGATTATGAATAACGGGGTATGTCTTTATCTGACACGTGAGGTATGGCGATCGAAAGAGTGAGACGGAAGACACTATAACACTTATTTAGTTATGCAGCGAATATGAATAAGGAGGTTTATATTGAAGTCATTGCTTTATTTATCTACCGGTATCGTTTAGAATGATTGTTTACCCGTCTGATTTATATGACTTATGTAGCAAACAGATGCCTGATGGTAAGCGGTTACCGTAGACTCTTGTGCCAACGATAGAACAGTATTTTTCTGACGGTAAACATGGCTTTCCTACTAGTGTCTCATGAAATTGTAGTACCTAATATTAATTCCATAAATGACAAAAGATACAGATTAAGGCTTAAGATCAGCAATCAAAGAATGGTTAGGTGCTATCTCTTTCCCGCACATCCGAGCAGAGAGAGACAGCAGTAATGGAACTGAGAGTGTAACGCCAACTTAGCAGTGGTCAAACAGTGCCGGTAAAGTCGAAGATCAGGCTTACGCACCTCTGGTACTGCCCTCACACTAAGAACAAGCTCAGTCGCTACAAAACCACAAAATAGATATGAACAGAAGGTCCTTCTATAAAGTAATGAAATAAATTATCAGGTTATTTCAACTCGAGAGACGTAAACTTGAGTCAGTAGTCCTTCTGTACTTATCTATTCCATGGCGTCACGTGTGAAAGAGACAGATATAGGACTCACAGTATTGAGCCGCTTGTTCAACCAGTAGTCGTATACTGCTATGACGAGGTCGTCGTGCCTTTCTAGCAGCAGCTTCGCCTCGTTCAACGTGACCACCGTCTGACCCGAGCATCTCTCCAGCTTGTCCATCATCTGTTCGAACTTTAGCTCTGCACGGGAAAATGCACCTTATTAATATGGGAGTAAGGTTCAGAATACAAACATCACAAGCTGGTGTTTGATTTAAATTTCGAACATTTTTGTAATTTTTAAAGCAGTTTTGGTCCAGTATTTGATTTACCATAAACTAATGCACCTTATTAGTACAAAAGTTAGGTTCATAATTCAAATATTGGACATATTTTAATCGGATTTAAATTTTGAACATTTTTGTAATTTTAAAGCAAAAATACCACCTGGTCCTACTGCATACAAAAATACGACTTTAGTATACGTTGTTAGGATTCAGATTTCGTTATAACTTTCACTCTATCCTTTTACCCTTCAAATAGTCGATAATCAAAGTTGCCATGCCATTTGAAGTTCTATACCCATGTAAAAAAAGTAGTAATTAAAATACCTGATAACTCGGGATGCCTCTGCTGTTTCAGCCACCTTTCGTCCTCCGAGTCGATGTCGTACTCTGGCGCCTCTTGCTCTTCCCATAGCGCTGAAACAATGATATAATACTTTGAGTCATATTATATGATTATTCAATTTTCATTATTATTTTCCACAGGCAAATGGGTACCTCAAAATAACAATAACATTCCTACGTAGACAAGCAACTAGTGAATCCGTATTCGAACTAGGGTTTGGGAAGTCTCGACAATTTTAAAGTCCCGGGACACGAGACAACCCACTATCATAGTCCCGGGAAGTCCCGGGGAGACTAATCAGAATAAAATTAGAATAAAATCAAATCCTAACATTCGTAATATTAATTTATACATTACAGAATTCGTATTTTTAATTGTTACAATTATAGATTCAGTTTTTGGCAGTAAAGTCTTATCATTATTAAACAAGCTTAGTAATCATATCTGGGGGCACGGGAGTGCCCCCCGCCAAGACAGCCAAGCGAAGCGAAAGGGCACTACCTACCTTTTCTCGAAGCGCTTCTTCGATTTTTTGAACCCTCATAACTTGCGTTTGGATTATACTAGATAAACAAAATTCTCAGGATATGAAGTCAATAGTGAACTTATTAAACATATTAAGTTTCAATAATGTAGCTGTTATACTTTAGATTTTATTGATATCTAAAAAACCCCGATTTCGTCACTGACTCACTGATGATCATCAAAACTCATAGGGTACTTCCTGAAGTCCTAGAAAGCTGAAATTTGGTATGTAAGCTTGTATTAGTCTACAAACAACAAAAAAATTATAAAACTTGGAAATTAAAAAATAATTTAAGCATCTTACAAAAAGAAGTGAAATCCCACCAAAAAGTTATCAGATCTCATGTAGAGCCAAGCTTATAACTCTACATGCACTTACTCTACAAGACCTAACTTCACAAACTCTACACACCGTAGTCAAAATATGTGGCTTGGCCGTTTCACTACTACAAAAACTATTGAATAACAAAAAAATAATGAACAGTGAATAGATTTTTCACCGTACTCCTATGTAACGGTAGCGAAACGGCCAAGCCACATATGTTGACTAAGGTGTAGAGTTTGTGAAGTTAGGGTTTGTAGAGTAAGTGCATGTAGAGTTATAAGCTTGGCTCTACATGAGATCTGATAACTTTTTGATAGTGCGAGCCATATGTCTTGGCAACATTTTACATAAAAATGTTTTTGGTGGGATAATCATTATCTAGTAATTGGTCACATTTCTCATTGATTATGCGAATCACAGAATCATTTGTTTGGTATTAAATCTTCTTTCTATACATAAAACAGATTTTCATCAGCCCTATAATTTATTATAATGAACTAGCAATAAGTGTATTTGCTGATTTAATTAAATAGGCTTTTATAAAAATCTGAGCGTTTACAGCTTTATCCGAAAATCTGTTTCTGATTTTTATAATAATGCTACCAGACAAGGAGAACACTCTCTTGTTTTCAACAGATGTCAGTTTTATAGTGTTTAAAGCTTTATAAAGTTCCAAAACTTTCAGTACGTTTTCCGATTGCTTCAAACAACAGGAACTCCTTTAATGTTTCTCTTGAATTATTTGCAAGAATTTCAGATTCAACAACCGTGTCTCGAGTCTCGACCCAAAAGTCCCGGGAAGTAAATTAACAAAAAGTCCCGGGACTTCGAATAATAAAATTATTATGATAACCTTCATCTCAATGAGGGCTATCGTTCCTGTGGCCACCAGTTGGCACCACTAGCGAGTAAGGTCCTATCGCTGTTCGTTGAAAAAGAATTTGCTAGCGCGGCAGGATAATAACCAAATAAAAAAAATATTACGCTGGACATATTACGTAGAGTTCATATTCGATTGATACAATCTATTCTTGATACTTGACTGGAAGTTTCGAGTCTCAATCTATGAGTGCGAGATAAACGCCAATAATTTTGCTCTCACTAGATGTCGCTACTTGATACTAAGATGAGATTTATTTGTCACACAATATTGTGTCAATAGTACGAAGTACTATCGTCACAGTTGTTTTAAGAACAGATAAATGTTTTTTAATCTAAACTCACTGGATATTTTTTACACCTCAAATGACAAAATTGAACACATTTAAAATAACACCGTCTACAAGTAGGTACTGTAGCTTTGAAACGATATGAAAAGCAGTGCAAAAAGCTTTTATTAACGTAGACAAAATCTTTGAAGTGTATTTCGAACTGGTGGTAAATTCAACTATAACAATGTAACAACTTACGTTCATAAGTGCTTTACCGGAGCCTAAACTGATAAATGACTTTTGAAAACACTTCTTTTGTATGAAATTTCGAGCTTGGGTCAAATTCAATGCCGATGAGTGTATTAGGACGTAAACTTCAGAACTACTGAACCGATTCTCGAAATCCTTTCACACATAGGAAGCTACATTATTCTTGTGTGCAGAAACACGGGTGACGCTTTATATCAGAGAATAGCTTATTTACTTATTCTTATTTTCTATAAACGTCCCTGCACTATAAGATCTATCACCTCAGTCCGAAAGTGGCGCTGCCCGAAAAGCGCCACAAGTCTGCAATAACCTGGAGCGGTATACCATCTTTCAACCGCATCAGCCACCTAGCATGCTTCACTACCAATCCGTGAGCCACCGAGGTGGACTGGGGCCCGGTTTCAATAAACAAAAACGAATCGTTTTGCTTACCAATGGTAGGTTTTTTTATTGCCAAACTGGGTATATAGATCATTTCGTAAGCTACTATTCCCTGTGATAGCTACTTCCATATGGGAGGGTCTGCTATGCAAAGCTTTGAGGTATTTGCTTCATTATTAGTAAAGATATAAGAGTCTTAATTTTAATAAATCTTAACCGATACCGGTCGGTAAATTATTGAAACCGGCCTGGATCAACCAGCCGAACACACCCGACGCGCCCGATCCCGCCCGAGGTTGTAATGTCACCAGTTTTGGTAACCAGAACGAGATGGAAATACCAGGTTGAAATGGACACAACATTTTTTTTTTTAAATAAATAACCTTTTTATAGCCGATCGCGCATTGTATACATTTTCCGTACAATGATAGGTCAGCTTATACTGGAAATGTATCCGTGTGTACCTAATTTTGTACGAAACGAATTCTTGGAATAGATTAAGGTCTACTAGTGATTGGAGATTAGATTAGATTAGAGTAGGATCTAATGTCAACTCAATTATCGCTCAAAACAAAATCAAGTTTTATCGACATTAAAATTCAACTGTATCATAACTTTAAAAAAATACCTACTTGAATTTATTTTTACACAAAATCAAACTCATTAAAAAATTTAGATATAACGTATCGGAGTAAACGTATTAAAATGAACAGGTTTGCCGGGTAAAGTCCATAACAAACCAAGGTCTTCGTTCATAAAATTACCAAAGAAAACATTGCAAAAACCAGGACGTGTCTTATAAAAACGTAACGGTTGGCAACCCTAAGCACAGCTGACGGAGACGTAATCGAATTAGCAGTCGAGCGCGTAGACGCGTGGGCGGCACACGTGGTCGGCATGGCGACCATCGATCCGGGGACTTGACGAATCTTTGCCGTAACATTGGGCCAATTAACAATAGGGTATTTGACGACATTTCAAATCGGCAAATTTTAATTAAATGTCAAAAACTATGTATACATATGTGTGAAATACAATTAGGTGACGTCACAATTTTACAGCGTCAACTCTTATTGGTCTAACTGATAAAAAAATATCATGCGTATAAAGCAAAATAACAATCTTAGAATTGAAATTTAACCAAGTAAATAGTATTTAAATGAAAAAATATTTTTATATGTGTATTTTCATTATATACGCGAGGGTTCTATCTGAGCAAAAACATAATGGAATGAAATTTCCTCGATAGAAAAAAATCACAAAGCTACCTCTAATAATAATGAATTTTCGGTTTTATTCGTTCATGATGTATCTAATTAAGACAAAAATTCGATAAATAATATCACTAACATATGACCTAGGGCTGCTACTAACGATTTTTTAAAATATTCTATACTTCACGAATTATTTAGATAAAAAGCGCTTAGTTCATTTTTGTTCCGCGGAACACGCTATCTCCATCTCATCTGCACGCGAAGATTAGACATAAGTTTGTTTCATCTGACATTGCCATATTTTTCTGGCTTGGTACGCACTCGCTTAAAATGTGCAATATATATAAGTCTTCGGTGTATTTTTTGATGTTTTATACACTGAATAATGTTTTATCATTTATTTTTCACACCGTCAAATACCCCATTGCTAATATGGGCCAACATCCAAGTGTTTGTTGGCTTCTATTTAATTTCGAAATGTTGTGATTAAATGTTTGGGTTATTGTTGAAATAAATATTGTTATTATTTTCCTTGTTTTGCGTTCGGTGCTGTTTCAGGAAAAGGGGTTCATAAAAGCAACAAATTAGGGTTATCTACCTGCGTTGTATACATATAATATACGTTTAAATAATGTTATGTACCTAGACGACATAGTTTTGTTCGAGAACTCGGAAAAACTTGTTTTTCCAGTGATAAGAGCAGCTATATCGATTTTTCGCCCCCAAAAACCCACAATATGGCAATCGAAATCGTTAAACCCGTTTTCGAGATATCAAAACATATAAATATTACTCGGTATTCATGATAATTAGATATCCAACTCTATCCCCATCTTTAGCTATTCTATAAACAAAGATGGCGAAACATTAATTAGTCTGCAAATTCGAATACTGATTGAGACCGCCCGAGGGACCCATCCTAGTTGATAAAGAGGCTTACTTATTAGGGACGTATCAAAGCTCGGAGATCATATTTTGAAGTCTTTAAAAATTAACCATAACTGCCATAACAGGGGTTCTCAAACTGTGCGTCGAGGGGCGTCGCGGCGTCGTGAGGCGATCTAAATAGGTTGGCTGTCTGTGTCAGCTTTTTATCATTTTTGTTTGCTTTCATTTTTGTTTTTATGTTTTGTATTAGAAAATAAAGATTATTTTCTAATAAAAATTTAGATGCTATTTGGAGTTTTTCTGACAAATTGTTATTAGACTAAAACTAAAACTAGTAGGTAAATGTATGGCAAGAAGGCCAGGGCGTCGCAAAAATATGCCAACATCCCAAGGGCGTCAGAATTAAAATAAGTTTGGGAACCCCTGATCCATAAAACCAATGAAACATATCAGCGGATAAAACCCACTTTTCTAATCACACGTGCATCCGGCGACTAAACACATATACAGGTCGTTGTTTTGGTCAGCGACGAGCGACTCAGGGTCGATAATACAAATGATACTGGTGCTAAAAAAAATATAAAAAAAATACTTTATTTTTTTTTAATAACAAAAATAAAAAAATTAAAATTTTGAAAATCATGTAACAAGGTAAAGTGTAGACATAATACTCAACGGGAGTACGAGGGAGTAAAGGGGTGGGGCGATGGCGGCTTGCGCCTAGCTCTAGTCTATGCATGTGCCTAGTAACCATACTTTGCAGTAATTTTATTTCAAATTGAATAAGGTATTTCTCAATATATTTACAGTATTTAATGGAATGAAGTCCATTTTTGGGGAATATATATTTTGTACTACCGCTCTTGGGTCGCTTGTCGCCGACTAAAACAACACCCTGTATAAGCAGTCTAAACTAACCACTACATACGTACAATGCGCATCTTGTCTGTTCTGAATTACACAAAATATTGCTTTGCGATTTGTACTGTTCAGAAATAATTACAACTACTGGCAAGATAATGAGAGTTTCATTACGTCTGTAAGAGGCAACGTTTACGTCTGTAAGATATGTATGTAACTGAGGTATTATTCCGTGTTTCGGAAGACACGTAAAGTGATAACCGGGACCAACGTCCCGGTTATCACTTAATTGTGATAGTTGTTAAGCTAGTTTGAGGCCTCCTTGGCGGCTTGATAACTCCAACAGTAGGTTGACCACTAGCCTACCTCCACCGATCCGCAGTAACATGCGCGGAGGAGTATCTGCCCATTCCCTTTCACCCTCATTTGTGTAAGGAGGCCTGTGTTCAGCAGTGGGACATTATAGGCTGATGATGATAAGGTATTTTTTTTAACTGCCCACAGATAATTTCTATCAAAGCACTTCGATACGGGAGTCCATCGTCACACATTGGAAACAACATGGTCTCACTGTGCGGTATCAAAGGAGTTACCGGTACCACGAACGCTCAGGTTATGGAATGAGCTCCACTTTTAAGCTTACTAGAAATGAATTAGTCTTCTACAATCTCCAGGGTAAGTAAGGATGGTCAACAGAACTGTCTCTCAAACGCAGCACCCAAAATACATTCTTGGCAATAGATTCTCAATTTGAAGGTTGCATTGGCAACTATTCAGCACAGCATAAGGAAATACAGGGTGAAGCTCGCAAAATCTGTGACCTTTACTCGAGAAGATCCTCGTCGCGGCGCCAAAAGCCAGTACATATGGCTACAAGTCAAGACATAACCAGTATAAATTGGCCCCGAGAAGATATGCCTGATTCAACCTACCAGAGGCACATTTATCAAAATCGAATCAAAATCAAAAATTCATTTATTCAGTTAAGAGGACTCAATTCGTCATACTTTTCATACAAAACCCCTGTACTTATTATGGCGTTGTTAAACATTTTTCGTTAGATGTTTTGAACAAATTAGTATCTTGTGTACTATATCTAGCCTTGTATCTTGGCGTAATTTAAAAAAAGTGTGAAACAAATTCAGTCAAAGCCTCCGAAAAACAGCGTTTTTGCCTGAACTTTGGCCATATCTAATGTGCCTATAAATTGTAAAAGTAAAGAAAACATTTAGATACCAGGCTTGCAAATGTATTGGATATTCTAAATAACTAACTTTTTTTTCACAAACTTGTATGATTTTTTCACAAGAAGTATACTCCTGGAACAAGTTTTATGAATGCGAAATCATGAATGACGACCTAGCGAAGCGGCCACGAGTGATCAGCGGAATTTACCGACTGATAACCGACGGCTCTGATGCTATCTCTCTTTGTTCGCAGTCAAACATTACGTTGGATGAAACAACAAGCTTTTAGACTATGCTCGCGTTGAAGTTGCGCCGGCCACAGAGGGCCGCCTTAAGTTGGTACATACAGTTGAATTTACCACCGGTTCGGAATACACTTAAACTGAGAAGACTCTAGTAAAAAACTTATTATAATAATTTTGTATAGCTCGACTAGTAGCATACCATTTGAAAAGTCCACTCGAGTTTTTATTACGAAGAATTCTTCGCTCTGATAGAGTTACCATGCGCTGGACACATTAAGAGTCCTGTCTTTTAATGTTTCTTCTAGGCTTCATGACCTTCGGACGTAATCATTCTATGGTGAGATTATGGCTGAATCAAAAACCATAAGTAATTCATAAAGTTCGGCTTGGTAAAGAAAAAATAAATATGAGAACGAGAACGGAGACGACTGAAGCAATGTGGCTCAATCATCAGCCCCTCTTATGTCAATCCACAGATATTAAAAAAGTCGGATATATTCTCTCTAACAAAAAACTGTGTCACTCGAGTCGGCCACCACGCTGTACGTACACACGGCTACAGATCAAGCTATACATTTCCAGTATAAGCTGATCTCGCATTATATAGGATATCCGTACAATGGGAGGTCAGCTTATACTAGAAATGTATAGCTTGATCTGTAGCCGTGTGTACAAGCCGGCACGCACACATTCACACATTAGTTGAGCGCGAGTAATCGACTCTGTGTAAACGGCGACAGAGTCTAATTTCCCGCGGAATAGCCAACTAAGGTGTGCGTGAGAGGTGGCCGACTCCATAGACACAGTTTTTTGTTAGCGAGAATATGTCCTCCGTAGTCTGTATGTCAATCCCATACAAATGTTGATCGTTTATTAAAGATGACGATTGTCGCCAACCATCTTGTCTAGACACCCAGGGAACGCCATAACTGTTGAGAAATCCTTTTAATTCACGACAAGTGTCCAGCTACTGGCCCAATCTATACATATATAAAATGACTTGTCCTGACTGAACATACATTCCAGTCGACGCTAAGAAAAGTTATTTGGAAATTCCACCTCTAAGGGATACAGAGAGGCATAAAGCTAGTTATCATATAGCTTATAATTTTTGCAATATGGTCACCCTACACGAGTCGCGTCACTATTCACTAGTCACCGACTACTGTACAAGGTGATTGAGTTACTGCAGTCTACAGCTC
This sequence comes from Polyploca ridens, assembly GCA_951394255.1. Taxonomy (NCBI): domain Eukaryota; kingdom Metazoa; phylum Arthropoda; class Insecta; order Lepidoptera; family Drepanidae; genus Polyploca; species Polyploca ridens. Next base: position 3,014,062 of record OX596270.1, on the reverse strand, counting down.
CTCTGTGATTAGTTTCCTTGCAAACTAAACGCGCTGAGAATACACAATATGTATGTGGAAACTACTCTACGTATGAATATGCTTCGATTGTGACCTTTATTGATGGTTTAGTAAGATTGATTATGGATTGCAATTGAGACTGACAATAACAAAAAAAAAAATATCTATTTATGGAAGCGTGTTGTGAGGGATGTCCCTAGACTGTTGGATCGATGAACTTACGATGATAGAAGGTCGGAGACCAGCACCTTGGCAAGTTTGATGTCATATTATTGTACCTGTTCATAGCGGAAGAATTTGGGCTTGCGCAGTTCAGACAAATATAATTAAGGAGGATTAGCGTAACGGAAATAATGGTGCCGATTCTGTTGTAAATCGCAATAAAATAATTTTAGTCACATCACATCTCTTTCTTACAAACATTGTTGAAAAGGATATAACAGGCCTCACTAAACAATATTTAAGCTGTCAAATTACGGTCTTACTCATAAAAATCTCTTAAATAACGGATTAAATAGTGTATAGCTAAATACTATTTAAAATGTTATTCAGTGTTTAACTTTTCTTTACTCATAAACGCATTTTAATCATGATTTAGTTATTGAAGGATTTAAAGAGCAAAAATAATATTTTAAATGGCGACACCAACGTCAAGACCATCAATTTGACAGTTATGGTGGTTTTAAAAAAAAGAAACAGCAACAATTTGAAAAGTTTTATTATGTGTTTTAATATTATATTGTATATGATATGAATCTCGGAAACAGCTGCAATGGGTTTCGGGGGCGATAAATCTATCTAGCTAGGTTTCATTTTTAGAAAACGTCGTTTTATCCGTGTTTTCAAGCAATGAAAACCTGCTTCAATATTATTAGAATACGAAGGTAAATTTCGCCACCATTTACAAGGTTATCATAGCCAGTTGGGAAATCGGGCGGTCCCGAAACCAGAAGACCCTGTTCGAGTCCAGATGATAATTTTTCTCGCTTTTTTTTTTCAAGTTCTTTTGTGAGAAAAACTAATATGATTTGCCACCAAAAAATAAAAACGAGCAAAGCTCGGTCATCGAGGTACAAGTTTAAGTAATTTATATAATTTATGGTGTTTCTATATAATCTAACATCATATATCCAGCTTATTTTCGGAAATCAATGAAAAATATTTTACAGCAATCAAGCAACAGCTGTATATTTGGCGGCTATTTTGCTATTTAGCCCGTTAAACAAGGGTCGTAGGTTGTTTAATTTGACAGTTCTTTAAATAACGTTTTTAAGCAGTGAATAAGGATAAATACCGTTTATGAGTGAAGTTTTTTTTTAATAACTGTTTTAAGTATGACTTAACTTTAAATAGCGTTTATGAGTAAGGGTGTTAGTCTTTGCCGTCTTCATTTGCGGGTATTTAGACGTAACCGCGATAGATGGCGACTTTTATATTGAAAACAAGCATTGGACTAATTTGACAGGACTAAATTTCTTACATCCTTTTCTTATGTTCTTTGTTAGAAAGAGACATAGTGAGACTAAAATTAGTTAAGTTGTAAACAACAGAATCAGGACCATTGATTAACTAATACGAAATTAATTTAAATATTACGTAAAACGTAGCTAACTTTGCCAAATCGTATTGAGTTTGACTCCACCCGGACAAAGCTGGGACTGGTCGCTATAATAACTAGCTTTCCCCGCGGTTTTACGATTCCCGAGGGATCGTATTACGGGGGATAAAAAGCATCCTATATGTTATTCCAGGGTATGGTCTATCTATGTGCCGAGTTTCATTAAAATTCGTTCAGTAGTTTGAGCGTGAAAGAGTAACAAACATCGTCATAAACTTTCGCGTTTTTAATATTACTTCCGCGGTTTCACCCGCGTTTTTGGGGTAAAAAATAGCCTATGTCCTTCTCCATAACAGCCTATCTGAGTGTAAAATTTCATCGCGAACGCTTCAGCGGTTTAGCAGGAAAGCGTAACAAACAAACAAACTCCCATTCGCATTTATAATATTATATGGGAGTTTAGTAGAAAGGAAAGATTGAGTTAAATTCAATTCTTTATACTTATCACTTATACAAGTTTATAAGTCCAGTTGTGCGTCACTGGAACACCTTGCACATGGGGTCCAGGGTCGCACTTCTTGATCTTAAATAATAATGTTTTTAGTTAAGTTTATTTTCTTTACTAACATAGTTTTTAAGCACGTACTAACAATATATGGATGATTACTATCTGAATTAAATCAATAAAGAAATAAATAAAATAAGATGTAACCTTTTTTTTTTACTGTTTATAGGCCTGTGTTTGACCGCAATCTCACCATGGTAAGTGATGATGCGGCCGAAGGTGGTAAGCACACAAAGCCTAGAAGGAACTGGCTCTCAAGTGCAGCTGTCGGAACACACCAAAAGGTGCTTGGCGACAGATTCGCAACTGGCTGGCTTGGTAGCCAGCCAGGCGGATACTACAAAGTACCCTACCACCGTGCTATGGTTTCCTCACGATGTTTTCCTTCACCGAAAGCTCAAGCTCATGATAGGATTCGAACCCGGGACCTTCGTCTCGGTATCCGACGTCACTACCACTGAGCTATCATCGCCTTAAAAGCCTTCAGTCAAGACAACGGTAAAGATGCAAGCTGGTGCACTCAGCTGGCAATTTAGATGGATGAGATTGCTTATTTTAAAAGTATTACTCATTATTTAAGGCGAATTTCAATGACTCAATTATTTGACATTTAGTCAAGGAGAAACTTAATCGATTCGTGTTTATTTGAACGGAATCGTTTTTATATGTTACATAAAATTACTTAAGTTCCTCAGAAGTATGAACTCGGTAATTCAATTTAAAGGTTATGTCGGTATTTTGAGTCATTGCCAGTAGGGATGATTCCCAAGTAAAAAATATATAATTCTAGTCCGACAGTTAGATTATCAAAAAATATTGGACACGTATTTTTTGCTTTACCAAATCATTAAAAATTTACTGAAATAAAGCGAGTCAAAGTTCGGGAGTGGGGGCACTTCAGAGTAAAAAGTGTACTTTAACGTGACATTACGCGGAACTTTACTGGAAAATTTTCACCCGTACGTTGTAGACATACCGAATATACGGACACAGCGTTTTGCATCCTCATTTATAATGCGGACAGCAAGGGAGTGGAACTTGCTTCCGGCGTCTGTGTTTCCTGACTCATATAACCTTGGGACTTTCAAGGCCAGAGTGAATAGGTTCCTTCTGGGTAAGCGTGTCCCATCTTAGGCTTCGTCTTCGTCCCTTATGGGCGTCTCAGTGGCCAAACGCAAGCCCATTTAATTTAAAAGAAAAGAAAAAAACTTTAAAACAAGATATCTTCATATTTTTTTTGTATAAATTACAAAAGTTAAAAAAAAAACACTAATTTAACCTAATTTTTTTACAGAATAATATCTTATTTTTTTTCTTTTCCCGCCTGTATATTTAACAAACACAAACTTTCCCTTGCGACGGTTGCGATGGGCAACACCCCTCTGTGGAAACTCAAATTTAAAATCGGGGCCAAACCCCTGACGGAACTAAAAAAAAACAATCGATGGCCGGGTTTACCCGTTACAAACCTTGCTTGAAATATTCAAATTCAAAAAGCATTTATTCAATTTAGGCCCTGATAAGGCACTTATGAACGTTAAATGGCTCTACACCGGTTCCAAATACAACTTGAACTGAGAAGACTCCAGAAATATGATATTTAGGTACACTAGTTTTACGTCCAGGACGCATGGCGGTTTAAAAAACATGTTAATAACTAAATGTCTTGACTCCACAAAGTCGAGAAAGAAGGTACCTTATGGATTGAGAGAGGTAGAGCGTAGCGTTTATTCGCTCAAGGAGCAGCTCGACTGAGAAAGTACCTCCACCTTACAGAATACCGCAGCCAAATAACTTTTGTTGAAGGTGGGAAAGGTAGCCCCAGCCATTCAGACATGTACTACAAAGTACCCTACCGCCGAGATATGGAACCCAAGACCTCGGCTAGAGTATTTGACGTCACAAAAAGCCAGTGTACAAACAACTTTATGAGAATGAATACATAATAAGCACCAATCCCAAATGCTATGTCTAATAATAGTTATAAGGAAAAAGGTAACGGAAAATAAATGTTTAGTTAGTATCATAGAACGGAAATGTCCCTTTGTTAGACAAACCGAACATTTTTGTATTATGCGTAATACTAGGTATTAAAATAAATCTGAGAAGCATAAAACAATATGTCTGTTAGTTCGTGTACTTAGTTCTAAGCTCTGCAATAGATTTTGATCTGAAATGATAAGTACAGCATTGGCCAACTAGGTAGTGGAATCACTAACAAATTCTACTGGCACCTATACACCTGATACCTGTATATTAGAGGCAGTTGCTCAATACCTTTCGCTCCATCCAAATACAACCATCGGATAACATGGTCCTAGAGAAATTTCTGGGCTCTGGCACGTCTCGGAACTCGTCATCGACAAAACTTTACGATTATTGTTAGAAAATCTGCTAGAAAGTATGCTTAAGAACCGGTATTTTATCAAATAGTCCAAATTCTGTCATACAAATGGCAAGAAGTTATTTAGGCCCGGTTTCAATTATTTACGGACCGGTATCGGTTAAGATTTATTAAAATTAAGACTCTTATATCTTTACTAATAATGAAGCAAATACCTCAAAGCTTTGCATAGCAGACCCTCCCATATGGAAGTAGCTATCACAGGTAAAATAAGCTTACGAAATGATCTATATGCTCAGTTTGGCAATAAAAAACCTACCATTGGTAAGCAAAACGATTCGTTTTTGTTTATTGAAACCGGGCATCAGAGTGTAGAGTGAAAGACCAATTACCGCACAAAAAACTATGTTCTAACTAACGCCAGGGGATAATCTAACGAAGAAAAACATTTTTTCCAGCACACAAAGGAAGAGATATCTTCACGCCCATTGGCCTTAAAGCTTCAGTACTTAAGTACACATCAGCCCACGTAGCTGCTAGGTTTCCTATTACTGTCACATTTCCGACCTCGGACTTTCTACCAATAGCACCTACCGACCCGACCTGAGAATCGAGTTTACTCTGGTCCCAATAATTTGGGATCGGCGCATTGTATCATCATCATCATCATCAGCCTATAATGTCCCACTGCTGAGCACAGGCCTCCTTTCACAAATGAAGGTGAAAGGGAATGGGCAATACTCCACCTAGCGTGCCCACTGCGGATCGGTGGAGGTAGGCTAGTGGTCAACCTACTGTTGAAATTTTTCAAGCCGCCTAGGAGGCATCCAACTAGCTTAACGACTATCACAATTAAGTGATAACCGGGACCAACGGCTTAACGTGCCTTCCGAAGCACGGAAACGCTCGATTTGAAATACCACTAGGCGGTCACCCATCCAGGTACCGACCACGACAGGCGTAGCTTAACTTTGCCGATCGATTAAGAACGGCTAATCATGCTACACCACGAGCGCTTCCATAGATTGTATAGATCCCACTTAATCCGTCCCTTCTTTGGGCTTCCTCACCCCATGAAATATCTAATAGGATTCAAAGCTAGTTCTTTAAATTGACAAATAAATGACCGCACTGTTTGACTCCCAATTCCCCGAAACAGTAATTGATTGACGTTTCATGTATTGGACAATAGAACTCATAGACGAGTGCGTGGCTGATGCATTGATTGAAGCAATTTCGGCGCTGATATTTGGTGTTTTTATTGATACTAATATTATTCAAGTGTCGCTTTAGTTAGTTTATTTCTGCTATGTATCAGTACTGAAGCATCTGCTAAACGATCGACTAAAATATAATATAAAAATATTAACCGACGTTATTTCATATTTTTTAGTATATTTTGAAATCGTTTTTTTTTTAATACTAAATGTAATTTTTCTTTCATGCACGGGAATTTGACCAAGGTTTTGATATGTTTTTCCTTTGACACCACACCCGTAACTCGTATCAATAAGCCAGGCCGTCACACGTATTAGTACATATCTTGAAAACGACTGAACCAATTTCGATGATACGTGTACTGTTCCTTAAGTTAAATTAATGATAATGAATGGTCACAAATAGTCACAATCCAATTAATAGTTTCGGAAATATGCGTGGACAAACGCATACCCACAAAAAAATCATACATACACCTATGAAATTTTGTATATTTGTTTGGAAGCCCTAATAGATTATCATATGTGAATATATTGCAGTTCCAATAATATTACATACATACGTATCGAATTGATAATCTCCTTTTTTTAAAGTCGATTAAAAAGAGTGACTGAATAAAGGTCCGTTTTGAACTCTACCGGTTATACAGTAAACCAAATTCTTGTTTTCAAATATGAACATCATCAAATATAAAAGGTAGCCTTAACAAAGAACCACTTTAATAACATTAAACTTTTAATTCGGCCCTCTTTCACCGTTCGCCGCGGTAGCACAATTGAATTTATTAACCGCTCCTTTGCTTTCAATATTGCAAAGTAAACTTTGGCTGATAAATTTTGAGGGTGGCAAAGTCACGTGGATATATTTTATGATACAATTATATTTTATAGGGCTACCCATTTCATTATTATAACCTGTAGCTTCACCACAGATATACATCTAAATAGATGACTCGAGTACTTCGCGTGTCAAAATCTGTGCAAAAATGGGGCACAATGTTCTTCTTTTGAAACTGTTTCGCGCGGACAGGGAACTCGCATAAGGCTGCATGTCCACCAGAGATGTGTAGAGAGGGATATGTTTAGCTGACAAACAGGATAGCTTCATTTTCACGATAAAAATCGAATGCCAAATCAATCTTGTGACATTATGGTAGGTACAAAAAAAAGTTACACGCTTGGTTTTTATATGGATGGAGGGACTTGCGGTATCTAATTAGATTTATGTCTGTGAGCTTCATGAAGTGTAATGGAATTAAAAGAAAATGTTTACAACAACTCTGCTCGGGCGCGTGGCAAAGAAATAGCAATCACCAAACCATATCGCTCAAAATCGACGTCGTCAAATAACACGATGGCTCTGCCTCATTTATTTGGTTTAGGCATTTATGAACGTTAAAGTTAACTTTACCACCGATTCTGAATACACCTCCGGCAAGAATCTTAGCAAGTAGTTTTGTAACTGTAAATGTTGTATATCGCAGCGGGCAAAATCAAAAACTACTTTTTTTTATACCACTTAGGTGGCAAACAAGCATACGGCCTGCCTGATGGTAAGCAGTTACCGTAGCCTATGGACGCTACCAAACACCAGGGGTATCACTCGCGCGTTGCCGATCCTGAAGAAACCTCTTCACACCCTTTTTGAAGAACCCCATGCTGTACTCCATTGGGATACTTTATGTTGGAAAAAACGTGAAACTACATTTTTACAACAAGAAAACATGTAAAATAGAATAGAAGCGTTGACAAGTTCCCAGTGGTACGAGGACGATTCAAAATTAACATAGTACCTATACACAGGGGCCGTTAGGAATACAGAATGAGATTGGCACAGAGCTGGGAATGGCTCTTGTAACGAATGGAGGTTCAACCAGCAGAATTTCTACACTGAAGCATCGTATTCTACTCATAATAATAAATGCGAAAGAGAGTTTGTTACTTGACGCCTCAATTACACAACCATAGAGATAAAATATTAATAGAGCGACTGTCCTAGATGTTGTGCCGTGAGCACGGGTATGTGAAACGAACTGCGTGTTCATAGTTTGAACGACTCAATACATATCATGAATGCCAATTTCTCGCTTTTTATCGATACTTTAACGAATTTTTTTAATAATTGTAATTTTAATCCAATCACCAACGAGCAAAAATCTTTTAATCCCTTGACTTCCCAAGCAGCATGCAAGCATATTCAACATCCATAAACCAGCCCATTTAGAACTTGGAGTTCTTTTAGAGACTTACAAGAGTGTTAAGAAAGGTTTTTATACTTATAAGAGTGATTTATGAGATATTATACAGCTCTAGCTGTATAAAACAGCGTTAAGAATTTTATGACACTTCAAGCTAGTTTTATCGTTAAAGCTGTATATATGCAGTAGAAATTCATATCCTCTGAAAATTTCAGCTGTCTACCTATTACCGTTCATGAGATACAGCTCTCTGACAGACGGACGGACAGCGGAGTAATAGGGCCCCGTTTGGGACCCTTCGGGTATGTAACCCTAAAAAAAGGTTTAATATAATTTGTTATTCTTACCCTACGCCCGTTAAGAGGCAGAAATGGTCAAAAGTCTCTACATTCCAGCCCAAATTATATGAAACCTGCTAGCTCTACGGTATTGAAATTTAAATATATGATACTTAAGGATATAACAAACACATCGCCCGAGCCGAAAACACGAATTCAATTAAAAGCCTCGATAAAAAAAAATGTCAAACATACCTCTGAAAATCAAGAAATTCCCAAATATATCCAACGCCTGAAGGTATTTTGATACGATTTTTTTCATCAATATAGTACATATCATAAGCAAATAAACGCCCGAGCTAGTTTTTTGAATTTGCGATTCAGTTTTTCATAATAATGATTTTAAAAAAAGTCGCTTACGTCAAATTGATCTGAGCACCATCAACATCATACCGCACTCTATTGTCCTGCAACTGGCGTATTTTGCTTCGCGCTCACTCGCATTCCGCGGTGATCCGCGTTGCTAGACGGACCTGTGTCATTTTTTTTCAGAACTTTCACATGATAAAACCCTCTCAAATTATTAAAAAAATATATCAAATTATCTTCAGAAGACACTGGAAAATGCATGCTCGTAAAATTAAGGCAATTGAGCCTATTATTTGCTTGTTATAAATAAAAATATATAAAATAAAATCTGTTGAGATTGATGCTTTTGAAAATTGTCACCGAGCCATGTCGTGGTACTGACAGAGACTGATTGTTATTTTCGTCTTTGCTAGGTACGGCTAGGGTAGCCTAAGGGGCTAAGGCGCGGGGTATTTAAGTACTCGCGACTGAAGGAGGTGATGAGTCAAATCCTGGAAAATGTATTTTTTTTTTCAAATCATACGAAATGAAAAATCAGCAATATATATTATTTTTAATGAGCAATTACCTATTTCGTTACTTACCTGATTAAATAACACCTCATTCAATATTATTTATTTTGAGATCAAAGAAAAGGTATGAAAGGTAGGTTGACTGATACTGCTAACAGTAGGTGCCCCGAACTCGGGGCAGGCATGCCAGCCACTACTGCGGTCATCAAGTCATCTGTAGTCATCGAGTCGATCCGGTAAACTTTTATTTTCATTGTTTTATTACAGTATTATTGTGGTCCAGACGCGTAGTCGTCAAGTGTCAATGGCACAGTAACATTAGTAACAGTAAGAAAAATATTACACACCTTACGTTGATTAAGTTTCTACTACTTACTGGACTGGTTAGTTGGAAATGTTGGAATGTGAACCCATCGTATATTTACAATTACTAGTAGTGAGCTCGGCTATCATTGTGCCGATTATCGTAACGGTCAATGGCCTGATGGCCAAATGCCTCGAGGCTCTCGGCAGTACTCCTCGATACAGCTCGCATTGTGAGGAGGTTCCTGTTTCTGCAGCCCTACCGGTAGCTTAGCTTTTTCAGCCAATCAGCGAGCCAGGCACAGTTTTATATTAATAAAATTAGAATAACTTTTTTTCCAAAACATTATATATTACTTCCTTAAGGTGGATGCTCAGCATGAGGCAGGAAATTTTATATTATATGGGTCAAAATAGCTTTTGAGTTAGATGCCTGCAATAAGGATCATTCACATAACAAAATTCAAACTTTTTGATTACTACAGCGGATGCACATAACCTTTTTGAGCATAATGTTTTTTAAATTATTAATATCCATCAATAAATGACAAAGTTATTAAAGTTTTAAAAACAGCTTAATTAATACGCTTGCTCCCGCTTGTACATTAACGTTGACGTCATAATTCGGCCACCATGCAACTCTGTTTGTAACCTTTTCACGGCTTAACCACTGAACAGATTTAAATACAATTTGGCAGAGAAATAGTCCAATTAGTGGAGAAGGACAAAGGATACTTTTGAACGTAAATGATCTTGATTGCTCAAAAATACAATTATGTTACATTTTACATACCTCGGTGATACCTGCAGATTTTTAACTACCGCGGTAGTACCTGCGTTTATCCTATATTATCACTCAGTAAATTTGACAGCGATAGCTTAGAAGTATCACCTCACCTGCCAGCTTTATAAAAAGAAGTCCTTATGCACGGTTATGCACTACCTTTTAGCTGGTAGAGCATTTTTTTTTGAGTTATTGTTAATGCCATATAATGCGCCTGGAGTGCTATTCTTTAACAGTTGATAGGAAATGTTCTGATTGAGTTATAAACGTGATATTTTTAACTAACTTCTAAAAAAGAGGAGGTTCTCAATTCGATTGTATTTTTTGTTTTTTTTTTATGTTTGTTACCTCATAACTCCGTCATTTATTAACCGACTAGCTGTTCCGCGCGGTTTCACTCGCGTTCCCGGGATATAAAGTAGCCTATAATACTCGGGGATAATGTAGCTTCCTATTAGTGAAAGAATTTTTCGAATCCGACTGGTAGTTCCAGAGATTAGCCCGTTTAAACAAACAAACAAACAAAAAAAACTCTTCCGCTTTATTATAGTAGTATAGATAAATAGCTCAATAGTTTTATTTTAAAACATAATAGAATAATTTATCTGATTCCGAAATTGGATCACTCAGTGTCGGAGTTGTAATATCGGAACTTACGTGCCGAGATTCCGATATTCCGAGATTTATGACCTAGGTACAATACCAGAAGTATGGAGAGGAAATATAATGGTGCTCTTCTTCAAAAAAGGCTATAAGGCCCTATTGAAGAACTACCGCCCGATATCCTTCCTAAGCCACGTTTATAAGTTGTTTTCGGGAGTCATTACGAATTCTCTTGCACGTAGGTTTGAAGACTTCCAGCCTCCCGAACAAGCCGGTTTCCGTAAAGGCGTTAGTACCATAGATCACATACTTATACTTCGCCAAATTATACAGAAGACTGAGGAGTATATTTGGCCGTTATGCCTTGTGTATGTGGACTATGAAAAAGCCTTCGATTCAGTTGAGACATGGGCGGTATTACAGAGTCTACAGCGGTGCTTAATCGACTATCGCTATATCGAATTGTTGAAGGTGTTTGTACAGCAAAGCCAATATGTCAATCCGAGTACAGGACGAGAGTACGAGACCAATCCAGTTGCAGAAGGGTGAAAGACAGGGTGACCTTTTACCACTGTTATGGAGGATGTGTTCAAGCTCTTGAACTGGAAAGGTTATGGCATCAACGGTGAACACATCTCTCACCTTCGACTTGACGACGAAATAGTCATAATGGCGGGAATCGCTGGAAGCTTTGAACATCATGCTCAATGATCTCAAGAGAGTTTCCCAACAGGTCAAGATGAACATATACAAGACAAAAATTATGTCTAATATTCATATTCCACCAATACCCGTGATAATTGGGAACACTGCTCTCGACGTTGTAGACGAGTATGTTAACCTAGGACAAATTGTCCAACTAGGTAGGTTCAACTTTGACAAAGAGGTCAACGGAAGAATCCAACTCGGCTAGGCAGCATTCGGGAAGCTACGGCATATCTTCAAGTCTAGAATATCTCAGAGTCAAAGTCTTAAGACAAAGGTTTTCAATCAGTGCGTGTTACCAGTGATGACATCCGGAACATAGACGTGGTCTTAAACTGCTTTTCGCATAAATAAGCTCAGAGTCACTCAGCAAGCTATGGAATCAGCTATGCTCGGAATTTCTCTAAGAAACAGGATCCGAAACGAGGACATTCGTAGGAGAACAAAAATTATCTATATAGCTCGTAGAGTTAGTAAGTTGATGTGGCAATGGGCAGGCCACATCGCTTGAAGAACCGATAACCGATGGGGATGGAAGTTTCTCGAGTGGCGACCATTAACTGGAAGGGGACACCGTGCAGGACGACCTCCCACCAGGTGGACCGGCGACCTGGTCAGTGTCACTGGGCGCTGCTGGATTCAAGGGCCAAAACCGCAGAAAGTGGAAGTTAATGGGGGAGGCCTATGTTCAGCAGTGGATATCCTTAGGCTGATATGATGATGATGATGAATAAAAATGGTAGGTAAAGAGGACATTTTATTAAGAAAATCTACAATTATAGTACAGTATCCAATACAATTATTGTAACAGTGATGGAAGAAAACCTGTTTATTTGTCAAATAACATCTAATATTTCGATTGAGGTCCGAATTTTTGCCTCAATTTTCATTTTATGAGGACGCTTTGTTATTTTCAATTATATTGAGTTTGCATTGTGATATATCGCTACGTTTAAAATTTACATAGTTTTGTTTGCGTGGTGATCACTGTAGTGAACAAGAATTTAAAAAATACATAAAAAGTAATTTTAAAAAAACGCTCGATAAAATTCAACATAGTTTCCCTCCTTTTAATTTGTGCACATTATGAAGACTCACAGTGTATACGAGTAGGATACTCTCCTGTCTGTCCATTTGTCACAGCCTGTTTTCTCGGAATTTATAGAACACAAATTTTATTCAGATAAAAACGCTTAGTTTCGTGACCCGATGACACTTACCTAAGTAGCGTATGTAAAAGAATTCTGGTTTTGGGGGACAATTACCTAACCTGAGAAATATTATCCTCATTATCCACTTTTAAAAATAAATATCTTGAGTCATTTTTCACACACGGCTACCTGATCCCAAACTAAGCAGAACTTGTAAATAAATCTCTAAATAGTATAAAAAGAAGTCGTTTTCCGCGTCCGTTTGTCTCTCTGTTTATCCGCTAACTCTAAACCACGCAACGGATTTTGATGAAGTTTTAACCATATAATTATTACTACGTAAAGAGAAGACGCCACACATCACAACTATGTTCCGTTCAAGTGAGGCCGCGTAAGCGCCGTGAAAATAACGGCGTTTGCGAGAAAAATACTCCTAAAAGCGTTCTGATAGCGCTACGTGATTCTACTGTCTGTTTAGACGACTAATTATTGTTTCAGTGCTAAAGAGACCTTTAGTCGACTCTAAAGAAATGGGTCATAACCTTTGCTTATGATAGCTTCTCTATATGTGGTAATAATAGCGCAATGCTTTACAGCAAATAATTATCATTAATATTTTAAATGATATCATAGATTTTAAATTAGCCAGAAACAGTTTACGCGATACCGTGACCGGGTGGCGTGGGCGGTCGCGCAAATCACTCCACTGACACCACATTATGACATTGTACCCATGCGAAGTCGGGGCGGGTCGCTAGTACTTACTACACCCAGACTCGGGACATGCAAATATGTTCACAGATGGATATCCTTGGTGGGAATCGAACATAAGTTTGGCGGGGTGGAATCTTAACCAACTACGCCAACTGGCCCGTCAACATTTTTTTTTTAAGTTATTTGAAAAAATATATTTGGTAAATGTTTATCTGCAGTTTGTCTACTGTTAACATTTATACTGTGTCCAATTCAAACAGCGTCGTTCTCGCGGAAATGTTTAGATGGCGGTGTGTCATGTTGAATTGTTTGTTTGCAATGACGCACTTCTAAATAGAGGGAGCTAGTATTTTTTGTTTGCTTAGTTCCTGTAATTTCCGCTAATATTATGTGAAAATGTGGCGCAAGGGTGAAAACTGAAATCTGCTCGAGAGTATTCTGGGCCTTAATAGCTCTACGTTGAACATATCGCAATTCCCATGGCGTTGGGAGCAGAGTTCAACGGTCTATGAATTTTATGGCGAATTAAAATACCTACGTCATCACATATGTTAACGTGTTTCGTACTTTAGTAATTAAAATTCTATGCTCTTTTGTTACAATTCATTTTGATGAATCAAGACTTAGTTACTAAAATTATTCAAGGCTGTTTTTGATATCACTATAGTATATTTCAAATAGCATGAGTTCGGTGACACATGTTATTTTATTAGATTTCTCAATAATTAATGTTCATTTCGATAAAATAAAGGAATACTATGATAGAGCGAGGTTTCATGAAATATTGTGAGTACTATTTCAGAGTAATCAAATGGAATTTCACTAGATATAGGTATAAAACCCTTAACCTTGACGACTCGTCCTATGTGAAATAGAGTATAATAAGTTAAACAAGCATACGGCCCGCTTGATGGTAAGCGGTTACCGTAGCAATATGGACGCTTGCAACACACGAAGCATCGCTCACGCGTTACCGACCTTTCCCCCCTCCCCTATGAGCTCTGGCGACCTTACTCACGCGCAGGAACACAACTTTACACAACATAAAGTTATTTGTTAGTTACTTTCGAACTGGTGGTAACTTCAGGTGCTTTGACCTTCATAAGTGACCTCCTCAACTTAATAATTGGCATCAATGTTGACTTTGTTTATGTTTCTTTAGGATTTGCTACAAGAATGGTTAAATATAATTGAGATCTCAGTATCTGTCTGTCCACCTATGTAGGTATGTAATGTTTTTTTAGCTAATAATTGGACTGTTTTACAAAAAACTTAAACCGACTTCAAAGTACACTAAGAAGTAATCAAATCCTGATTTGATGACAATGGGACCAAACGGGAAGTGTACCCTTTCAAATAAAAAAAGAATTTTCCAAATCGGTTAATAAATGACGGAGTTATGAGGTAACAAAAAAAAAACATTCGAATTGAGAACCTCCTCCTTTTTTGAAGTCGGTTAAAAATGCTATCGATTTCTGTTTACTGTAAAAAAGATTCTTATATTATTCAGAAATCCAAAAATCTCTAGAATACGGATAAAACCGCTGCAAAAGCTAATATTTCACATGAAACCCTCTATTTTTGAAGTATAGCATGTCAATGTAATTAAATAAAGGCACGCTTATTTTGAAATAGGCTTTGAACCCTTCTCAAGCGAGACTTCCTTTTCCGCAAACCACTTCACTTGAGATTTACCTTTTCGATCATCGAGTTACTTGTTACAAACATATTACCAAGATTGGTTCGGTAGTATAGCCGTGAAAAAGTAACAGACAGAAAGAAGAATTCGATTTTCATGTAGGTGCCCGGCGCTTCGGAAGGCATGTAAAGCCGTCGGTCCCGGCTATCATTAAGCTAGTTAGATTGGATGCCTGCTAGGCAGCTTGAAAACTCCAACAGTAGGTTGACCAGTGCCTACCGAGCACCGATCCGCAGGGGGCGCGCGTGGTGGAGTATCTGCTTCACCCTCATTTGTGAAGCAGTGGGACATTATAGGCTGATGGTGATGAAGGAATAAGAGATGCGGTGCGCTCTTTTTAAAATAACAATAGAATATAGAACTTTATTTAGTAAACAAAATGGTACACATTTCAGGGAGAGAATTCGGATACGCGCCGCGTTGCCACGAATTCTCTCCCTAAAATGTGCACCTTTTTGTGTAGTAAATAAAGTTCTATATTCTATTGCTATCTACACTTGCCGCCTCGCGTCGAGTCGGTGTAAACTGACCCTAAAAGTCGTACCTATCTATCCTTTATCTTTACAGCTTAACTATAGGATGAATTTACAAACCCCAGTAATTTTCCATCAGTATCCTTAAAATGCAAGCAGCGAACATATCGTAAGTCTTGTTTACAGTTACCCGACCGTTTCCTAGTAATGGCGGGCGTACGGACAGACGGGCAGATGTTAGCGACATATGGACAGCGGCGAGCGTCCTGTACGTAATGTTTCTTTTAATATCCTTACATTACGTACTTGCAAAAAGTACTCTTGTTTTTTTATGAATTAAATAGCCATATCTCGGGAGGGTGAAGCGCTCGTGGTGTAGCATGATAAGCCGTTCTTAATCGATCGGCAAGTTAAGGCCAGGTCTAAGCTCAAATGCACAAAAATGGGTTTCTTTGAGAGTCGAGTATGACGTAACGCAATGAAAATACCTGACACAAAAAAATACTGTGGACAGAAGAGGGTTTTGAGAAAAATTTTAACCGAATAGAATATTAAAAAGAGCTATTATATATGAGCTATATTAGAATATTGATATTCCCAATAAAAAAATCGTAAGTTACGTCTAAAAAAAATTTTCGCGTCGAAATTCTCCGTATTTTCAGCGATGACAACAATTTTATTTTTAAGAATATATAAGATACTGAATTATATTAGAATGTTAACCGGACACTTATTCAATTTAATGTGTATATTCTGTATAATCTAAAGAAAACCCGTAAATAACAGTCCATTTCATAGAGTCGACACATTTATGATTTACCATTTTCAACCCTATTCCAGTGAAGAACGAGTGCTGTCAAAATCGTAGTCAGTCCGCGCCTTAAGCTACCACCGTCGTGGATGGGTGACCGCTTAGTGGTATTTCAAATCGAGCGTTTCCGTGCTTCGGTAGGCACGTTAAGCCGTCGGTCCCGATTATCACTTAATTGTGATAGTCGTTAAGCTAGTTGGAGGCCTTCTAAGAAAACTCCAACAGTAGGTTGACCACTAGCCTACCTCCACCGACCGCAGTGGGCACGCGTGGTGGAGTATATACCCATTCCCTTTCACCCTGATTTGTGAAAGGAGGCCTGTGCTCAGCAGTGGGACATTATAGGCTGATGATGATGATCTTTATATTGGTTATCCCTGTTACTTAAGGAACCAATTACCACTAACCCATAAGGGAGGGATCCTAAAACTGCGAGACGGAAAACTACTCTAATCATCCCGAAATCAGAATCCATCTACCATGGTTTCTTAGATAAATAAAAATAGAGGATTAGAAAGGCGGAAGGGAGAGGAAGAGAGGTTTGAAAGTGACTTGTTGAAACGCAAAACTAAATATAGGTATTTATTCAGGCATGAGCTACAACCGAATTAAACCAAAGACGTTTCCATTGACTCGCAAGTAAATTGCTAATAAGAATCGGCAAGAATCTCAGCAATTTACGTTCGCTATTCATCACGGCACAAACGGCATTGTTAATTAATTTACGGTAGCGGTGAAACAATGCCAAGTCAGCAACTCAGCAGTTATGCAAACCACAGATACAAAAACAATAGAAACGACATGACGCCTTTTCAACAGCACTTCGTTCCAAATTCAAAAATACACCCGCTGATTAAAATAAATAAAAATCGACGTGGGATCCAATCCAAACCCATAGCTTTTAAATTAATAAAAGAAAAGTTAAGTACAGAAAGGTCGTAATCCTTTCAAAAGAAGAAACCCATGTTACATCACCAGTCAATGTCAATGATTATGTGGGATCACATAATTGCTTCAAACATTTAAATGATTTTAGACCTTATGCACGTGTACTGTAAACAGACATTTATAATTTAGCGTGGTGTGGTGACTGACCGAGATGTGTCATAGATATAGGCATGGTAACTAGATATGTCATTAATTAAATATGAAATTCAATGTTGATTAATTAACTTGTGTATTATATACATTAAACACACAGAGCCAGCGTTTGTGTTGTACGGGTAGTGGGAACTATCATGAGTGTCCGCACATACTTGCGACAGTTGCGACGCGTGGATTCCGCCCACATACCTTTTCTATTACTTGCATATTATTCTAAGTATGTAATCGCGGGGTAGAAGCAAAATAGTATTGCTCAGTACATCACAATTTTATTCCTGTTCCGAAATTGACATATGACATAATGGTGCCGATTCTGTTGTAGATCGCACTAAACTAATTTTAGTCACGTCACGTCTCTTTCTTACAAACGTTATTGAAAAAGGATAGAACATATTTAAATCTGTCAAATTAGTATTTGCCGTCATCATTTGCGGGTATTTAGACGTGACCGCGATAGATGGCGACTTTTATATTGAAAACAAGCATTGGACTAATTTGACAGGACTAAATTTCTGACATCCTTTTCTTATGTTCTTTGTTAGAAAGAGACATAGTGAGACTAAAATTAGTTTTGTTGTAAACAACAGAATCAGGGCCATTGACAATTATTTCTCCCATATATCACTACTCAACCCATTGAGGAAAAATCCCTTTAGAACCTGAACAGTAAGGACCAATCGCTGCATCGTGTGTTTCTGATTTGGCCAATCAGAGCGCATGTGTCCGTGACAGCCAATCAGACTGTAACTGAGGTTACCGTAGCGATTTTTCGCTACGGTAACCGCGTACCACCAGGCGCGCCATATGTTTGTTTGCCAACTTGGTAGTAAAAAGTACAGCATGGGGTTCTTCAAAAAGGGTGTGAAGAGATTTCTTCAGGGTCGGCAACGCGCAAGTGATGCCCCTGGTGTTGCAAGCGTCCATAGGCTACGGTAACTGCTTACCATCAGGCGGGCCGTATGCTTGTTTGCCACCTTAGTGGAAAAAAAAACACATATATCCTGTCTCCCTATCCTTCACCTACCTAACCTATAAAATGATACATAGCTATGTTAATGGAACTTCACCGAGTGGGTTGTAAACGAACGCGTTGTGTGGGGGTGAAAAAACGATGTCAAGGGTGGTTTCAATAGCTATTTTCTATGTGCTACTTATTTTTTATTTTAGTGTAACGGGTCAATGCGGATTAGGGGAGTGAACGCTTACGGTTCTAGCGGGCTTTAATCTGCGTAAAATAAGGTTTAAATTACTTGAGATAATATTAATGTTATGGGTGCCGCCACAGTCTATAAAACCACACAGTCGTCCAGTTAGATTGTGGTGAAAATCACTAATTGAACAAAAAAAAAACTTTACAAAAAGACAAAAAATACTACCAGTATAAATTAATAATTTGAAATAAAAAGCTTTAAATCACAAAGTAGCAGTAGCTCTACATAAACGTTTAAATTAGATATTCAATGATCCCCATCGAATATATTATAACGTTAAAACACAATATAAAAAGCATGCCCGTTGTAGGATATTACCGAGACGCTACGTTTAATATCGCGTTAGTGCCGCATCTAGACGCGTTTTATACCGTTGTAAAACGCATATGACGTCATGTTATTGCTAAAACGACATTGACTTTATGGCAGTAAACATTTGATTAGAATACTCTGTTTGATGTCCATGCACGCCTTCTAATCATCATCATCACCAGCCTATAACGGCCACTACGGAGCACGGTCAGCACAAATGTGGGTGAAAGGGAATGGGCAGATACGCATACCCACTGCGAATTGATAGCCGCCTAGGAGGCCTCCAACTAGCTTAACGACTATCACAATTAGGTGATAGCTGGGACCAACGGCTTACGTGCCTACCAAGCTACACCAAGAGCGCTTTCCATTTATAACAAGAGTCATCTACGTAAGGAAGTTTATAATATACGTCATACATCATGTATTGTAGCGACATTTTGCGCAACAGTCTAAAATTTAAAAGTGAATTGTATTTCTGTTATCCTAATTGTATGGTCGTGTCGTGATCGTGACTATTTAAAACACCTACCGGCGAGTTCCGTCCGGCAGGTGGTATTGAAAGCCAGTTCCTTCTAGGCTATGTGTGCTTACCACCATCGGCCACATACCAACGTGGGATTGCGGAAGCCTATGTAAACTCATCGAGACGATTTAGTTGATCGTTTATGCACTTGCAATGACAAAATTGTTCAACAACTAAAAAGTCGATTTTCTGGTCCTTACCCGAAACTTTTAACGTATACAAAACTTATACAGCATTGTGGAAGCTAGCGAAATAACGGTATTTAAAAATGCTTTTATGCAATTTCTATAGCAGTCTAATTTTTTACGTCAAATTGGATAAAAGAGCAACGTTACTTTCATCGCCTTACAAAAAATTTATTAACGACGACAAACTGCCAAAAATGCTATTATTTGCTGCTCAAACTTTTTACCAAAAGCGTTACAACCCGGAAAATGACGTGCATACCGGCGCCAACTCCGAAATCCTCGACGTTACGTAACTTCGCAAATCGCCCGAATAGCATCGACCGCGAAAAAAACGCGCTGAACTGTACGTACAACACGACCATATTTAATATTACATCGACTCACGTTGCATATGTATGTGCTGCTTGGGCATTTTGTAATCGGGCGGGTAACATCTCTCGTAGAACTCGAGGTCGCTGACCTGGCATACCTCAGGAGTAGGTATGATCAGCCCCGTGCCAGATATAGCCCTCTGGAGGTGATGTTCCTGTGAACAATGGAGGTGTCTATTTAATTGGGGTTTAGGGATGATTCCTGGGAAAAAAAAAACTAAATAGTCCGTCAGTTCGATTATCAAAAAATATTGGATACGTATTTTTTTTTTGCTTTACCAAATCATTAAAAAATTACAAAGATAAAGCGCGTCGTAGGTACTTCGGGGTTCGTGACGTCACTTTACTATAAAAACTGTACGATATCTTTGTAGTTTTTTGTTTAATTGACAAAAGAAAAAATACGTGTCTAATATTTTTTGATAATGTACGATTGCCATGGGGTATAGTTGCCTGGGGAGTCATTTCATTATTTCACCATGTTCAATTTGCGGATGACGTATTGCCTATAAAATAGCAATCATTTCTGGGTGATTATAAAATATTATTTGAGGCGAATGATTGCTCAATTATTGATACTGCATCTATGGTAGGTTCTTATATTAACTTCAGCTTTCGGTGAAGGAGGACATTGTGAGGAGGCACCACGAGGTCCAAACCAACACCAAGCAAACCCCTACCAGTGGGTTTAATGTACGGTTAATATGTGCTTATTGGGTACAAAGGGTGCTTAGCTTCCGCGACATCATCATCAACTACCATGAAGAAGTCTTCATTAAGTAAAAAAAATACACCTCAGTGTAAATTTTGAAAGAAATTTCATGGTACAGAATAAATTATATCCCCTACAAACAGCGGATGCTTATTAATTTTTAATCCGAATATAACTCCCCTACAGAGGGGTGTGTTATACAAACCCAGATTTGCAGTAATTATATTGGCATACGACAGCATAATATTTTTTATTGTAAAATTAGATACATTTAATGACTGCTTTTAATCCTATACCTAACTAATATTATAAGTGCGAAAGTGAGTTTGTTTATTTGTTTGTTACGTGTTCACATCCCCACCGATCACGATGAAATTTGGCATGCAGATAGCCTATGGCTTGGAAAAGAACATAGGCTACTTTTTATCCAACTAGTGAATCCGCGGGGGACAGCTAGTACTAATAGCTAGAACGGAATTCGATGGAATTTGGCACACAGAGTATGTTCTGGATTATCTTTCTGAGTAGTTCTTATCCCGGAAAAAATATTGAAAATGGCGAAAATTTGTGAAATATAAAATGATTTTGTATGTCACGAACTTATGTCATGTTTACAACTCAAAAACAAGTTTCTAAGTCATTTATTTATGAGTTAAAGGAAATGTCAACACGCAAGTCTCGAAACGTTCACTACACATTCTTAATTCAACGAATTCAAAGAGTTTCAGTCAATGGAAGTTCCCATACTAATTTAATTGGACTTAATTTAATTCAACGTTACATAACTTGTATAACAACTTATATAATAATTATAGGGAGGATTAACAATGGTTATTGTGAGCTGTTATTATGTTTATAACGTGGTGTAAATTATAATGGTTGTTACATAATATTAACCTATATCTAAAAAAAAGACATTGCTGCTGATTATGTTGCTTACAACTAAACTAATTTAGTCTCACTATGTAGTGAGACTAAATTAGGTTACTATTTCTTACATCCTTTTCTTATGTTCTTTGTTAGAAAGAGACATAGTGAGATTAAAATTAGTTTAGTTGTGAACAACAGAATCAGGGCCTATGTTTCTTCCTAACAAAGAACATAAGAAAAGGATGTAAGAAATTTAGTCTGTCAAATTAGTCACATACTTGTATTCAACATAAACTTAGTCGCCATCAAAATTGGTTACGTCTATTTACTCGCAAATGAAAACGGCAAAGACTAATTTGACAGCTTTAAATATGTTCTATCCTTTTTCAATAATGTTGCAAGAAAGAGATGTGATGTGATTAGAATTAGTTTAGTGCGATTTACAACAGAATCGGCACCACTGTCTGACTGAAATACCAACTTACGTAGACATATATCACAATTTAACTCCCTTCCTTAGGGATAAATAAAATGGACATTCGGAAAAGGAACGCCAAGAAAAAATCTTGTATTAAAATAAATGAACTGTGAAGAAAACCAACGTGCCTGAGAAAACAAATTCAAAGAATACTAAGTACACCAATCCGTTCTGGGTCTGCGTGGTGGACTTTGACCTACGTTCCTTCTTTGTAAGGCCAAGTATCAGCAGATGCGTTGATTTTACTGATGATATAATAAATAAAAACAGTACAAAATCAATCAAGAAATTCCTGCTCAATATAACCCCTGTTTGACAAAACAAAGCGTATATTCCCAGTGACTCAAATCTCACTGTTAAATTAAATAACAGGTTCCCAGTAACAGTGACTACAATTGTGATACATCTTCAATTTCACTGCTGACTCACGGCAGTTGTCATCGAAATGTCATCCGCGTTAGCAACAAACGCCGAATGCTAATTGAAAAGGTATTGGTAATAGATATATGTGTCAATGAACTTGTTTATGATTATCGAATACATTTATAGGTATGCTCTATGCACTAAAGAAAAAAAAACGAATTAGTCCGTCAGTTATATTATCAAAATATATTAGGCACGTATTTTTTGCTTTACCAAATCATTAAAAATTGACAAAGATAAAGCGCGTCAAAGTTCGGGAGTGGGGCTCCTCATGTCACTGAGTAAAAACTGTACCATAACGTGACGTCACGCAAAATTTCAACACACGATATCATCGTATTTTTTATTTGTTAAATTGACAAAAGAAAAAATATATAATGTAAATGACGTCATCTATTTATCAAAATGCAAAATCAAAATGCAAAAGTTCCTGCCACAGTTCTGTAATCTGTGGTTCTTGCGTTAAGTAACATCGCCAGAGTTCCTCGAGGTGGCATTGGAATGGCAGAGTGCGGGGTCCAGCGATGCTGTGTAGTACCAAAAATGACACTGCATTTTGTCCTTTCCGCTCCTAGCACAGCAACCCCTCTCAACCGTCACCTGGTTGACAAGATATTTTTGCAGGGTCGTCAACACGCGAGTGATGTTACAAGCGTCTATAGACTACGGTAACCGCTTACCATCTGTACGACCGTATACTCCTTTGCAACCTTAGCTGCTTAGTAGCATAAAAGAGATCAATTAAACGCCCCAAATCATTTGGATTTCCCGATGAAAATATGTAAATGCAGTGCGCAGTAGGTATATCTCTACAATTATCTACAATACAAAAAAAAATGTTATCTAATTCGGCCATGATGCCCTAGTAGTCTAGATTTGTTATTTCAAAAGCAATAACCATTTTTGGAATATTTCCAAAGCTAAAATTATTCCAGTATCATATTATACTGTTACGTAACATGTTATTGGTTATATCAATTGAAGCCTGTCTATTCCAGAGTTATCCCATAGGCATTCCTGTATCCATAATTCATTGCGTGAATAAATCGCTACTGAAATATTCTTACATCGTTTTAATGGAATCTCCTCGACGTAACCATATTGAAATATTTCCCATGTGTATCGTTTCCAGTGCAATATAATTCCATGGGGTTACGTCACCAACTCGTCAATAATTCAGCGATCGGAACGATGACGTCACCGCTGCAAATATTTTATCGATAAAGACTCGTAAAACAACATCGATTACCGATAAGATAATAATAATGCCTGGTACATTCCTCACGCACGGCCACCTGATCCCAAACTAAGCGGAGCTTGTACTATGGAAACCAGATAACTGATGTAAAGTTTGTTTGTTCAAAACAAACAGTCATAAAAACAGATATAACGTTAATTAAAAACAAAAATATTGTTTAATGGTTGAGCAGAGAAGTAAAGATACGAAAAACAAGGCGAAGTTAAAGATTAATGCGGCGTAAAGAGCAAAAGCTGCATACTTTCATACAGACTTCGAAACAACTTTAGGCCGTTACGTTAATTTTGTAAGAAATAAAGAGAGTGTTTATTCTCATGGATATTGTGAAATGTATCCCGCCAAATTATCAAAATATCAAGTATGCAATACAGAAAATTGATAATTTTACCGTTTAGCGTGGTATGGACAAGTTATGGGCAAAAATGAAAGCCACGTCACTAAAAGAGTTACGAATATGAATGTGGATGGATATACGGGAAGACAAAGACCGAAAAAGAGATGGATGGATTGTGTGAAAGATGATATGGGTAAGAAAGGAGTGGATGCTGGTATGACGGATAGAAGAGACGAATGGAAGAAGCGTACATTGCGTCGACCCTAAATGATTGAGAACAGGGCAGGCAGATGATGAAATTGTTATAAACTATGTTCATAATATTAAGGTTAGTGAACAAGGCCCGGAGCTAAAATCATAGATAGAGAATCGAGATTGAACAACAAAATTATACCCAAGACACATGATGTAGGGTATATTATCGATTAATAAAATGTCGATTTGCTAGAAGGTTCCATTAGAGCCGTTAGAAAGGAATTAAACCAATAAGATCACTTGAATGCAACATCATGTGATCTTATCCGCTTTTATTGGTATAAGAATTGGTCCCCAAGGAAACATCCAGGTTGCAAATATTGGAGAATTCCCTGTGACCAAGCCGACTAAAAATAAACCTAATTCCAATCCAATAAAACTGATGGTAGACGTAACCGAATACGATAGTAAACTCGGCCATTGTAGGCCAGTAACCCCGAAGATAAATTCTAATAGGCGACTAACATTATTTACCCCTTCACTACAGGGATTCGGGTTTCGACCGTCTCCACTCCTTTGTTTTGTTACACCCTAACTTATCAATGGTAATTAGTATTACTCGTTTATTTAAGGGTGATTCAGAAGGGTGGAAGACATTGTATTCTGATCTTTCTCTTCTTCTTTATTCTGTAAAAAGACCATTTTAGGTTCCGGACCCGAAGGGTGCCAAACGGGACCCTATTACTAAGACTCCGCTGTCAGTCCGTCCGCCCGTCTGTCTGTCAGTGGGCTGTATCTCATAAACCGAATCAGAGAATATGTATTTCTATTGCCACTAAAACAAATAATAAAAATGAAATACAATTAAAAATTAAAGGGGGCGCCCATACAAGAAACGTCTGTTTTTGGCGTTTTTTGTTTATAGCAAAGTTGAGTTACTTTATATTGTACGGAACCCTCCTGCGTGCGAGTTTGACTCACCTCTTTTTATTATAATATCATTGACACTTGGCCGGTTTTTAGTGTTTGACTACAATCTCATCATGGTAAGTGATGATGTAGAAAGGAATTGGCTCTCAAGTCCAGTTGTCGGAACACACCCACACCGATAGGTGCTTGGCGACAGATTTTCAAATCGAGGGAGGTAGCCAGCCTCCTAGGTGCTATGGGTTCCTCACGATGTGTTCCCTCACCGAAAGCTTAAGCTCATTGTAGGATTCGAACCCGGGACCGTCATCACGTTATTCGACGTCTACGCTGTCACAAGCTTTCGACTCTTGTCGATGAAATTTCAATTCAAATGACTATTGATGGACTAAGTGACTTTGCTATGGGGTTATTACAGTACTCGGCTAGCTTAGCATGAATTTTTGGTCGTGTATTCAAAATTAAAAAGTAATTTATTCAGTTTAGGCCTTGGTAAGGCACTTATGAACGTTAAGTTGTTAAACCCGAGACTCCGGCAAAAAACTCAGCAAGGCCTTTTTTTGTGGAAGATCTTTTCATATTACAGCTTTGTTCCAAATACTTATGCAATATACATTATTATGCTTATTCATAAAATTTTCACTTAGCCAGATGCAAGTGCAGAGACGCTACTACAACCATACATTCTTGTCTTCCACGTAATGAGCCACCTTATAGTAGGATTTGTCAATTAACCTCTGCTTTATAAAATCTTTGAATTTATTATATGACATTTTAGTTACTTCGAGTGGGATTTTATTATTGAATATAACGCAATTCCCGAGAAAAGACTTATTAGCTTTAGATAACCTGAATCCAGGTGTCACAAGTTTATCTTTATTTCTTGTATTGTTATGGCGGCTACTATTAACTTCAATTTTTTTTTTACGGCCAAACCTAATATTCTCATAAATGTACTGTGACGGTAACG
>OX596270.1:2799092-2987699 GCA_951394255.1 Polyploca ridens | reverse complement strand
AGAAGCGTGGAGTCGCCGTAGCGCTTCTCCAAGAGCCATATGTGGGCGGGGCTAAAAATATGAGGAGTCACAGGGGCGTACGTGTTTTCCAGAGCACTGATATAGGAGATGGGACTGTAAAAGCAGCAATAGCTGTCTTTGACAAAGACCTTAACGTCACACAGTACCCGAAACTCACCACAAACAACATCGTCGTGGTGGGAATCCAAACCAGTGCCTGGAAGATCACGCTTGTCTCCTTTTACTTTGAGCCAGACCAGCCCATAGAGCCGTATCTCGACCACCTGAAGAAGATTGAGGAAGAAATTGCAGTGGGTAGCTGGATAGTTGGAGGAGACGCCAACGCAAAGAGCACCTGGTGGGGAAGTCCGACAATCGATCACAGGGGTGAGGACGTTTTCGGAACACTCGAGGAGCTAGAACTGAACATACTGAACACAGGGGAAATTCCGACCTTCGACACCATCAGGGGAGGACGACGCTACAGCAGCTACGTCGACATTACAGCCTGCTCGACTGATATCCTGAACTTGGTAGAGGACTGGAAGATCGACGAGGGCCTCACGAGCTCGGACCACAATGGGATAGTTTTCAACATTCGATTAGAGAAATCCAAAGGAATAAGCATTAATAGAACTACGAGGAAATTTAATACCAAAAAGGCCGAGCATTGATTGGTTAAGTTTCATGAGAAACTTAACCAATCAATGCTTGAAACCCAAATCAACAAGGCAGAAATAAACAAAATTAACACAATTGATCAGATTAAAATAGTAATAAATAAATTTATAAAAGCAATAGATGATGCATCCAATTCGGTAATTCCAGTAAATAAAAATAAAGAAAAACTTACCTTACCGTGGTGGTCCGAGAAGCTCGCCAAGATGAAGAAGGACGTCGCTACCAAGAGACGTAGAATAAGAAACGCTGCGCCGGTCCGGAGGTCGAAGGTCGTCGAAGAGTACCTGAAACAGAAAGAAATGTATGAGTCAGAAGCCGCAAAAGCCCAGATCGAAAGCTGGAAGGAGTTCTGCAGTAAGCAAGATAGGGAGGGAGTCTGGGAGGGGATCTACAGGGTCATAGGAAGGACGAAGAGTAGGGAGGAGGATCTACCACTGCAAAGGGATGGAGAGGTGTTGAGCGCTAAAGGTTCTGTGAAGTTATTAGCGGAGACGTTTTATCCAGAAGACCTCCAAGACAGCGACAACCCCCATCACTGCTTTATCAGAACGAAAGCCGAAGAAGTAAACGCTGGCGAACAAGGTGACCTATGTGATCCACCGTTCACACTGGCTGAACTGAAGCAGGCGTGTGGATCCTTCAACCCAAAGAAAGCCCCAGGAGCGGATGGCTTCACTGCAGACATATGTTGCCATGCCGTCGAAAATGACCCTGAATTATTCCTGACGATCTTGAACAAATGCTTTAGACTCTACTACTTTCCCGAGGCATGGAAGGAAGCAACAGTTGTAGTACTGAAGAAGCCCGGGAAAGCAGACTACACCTCCCCTAAAGCATACAGACCAATAGGACTATTGCCAATACTCGGAAAGATCTTTGAGAAGATGCTGGTGACCCGCCTCAAGTTCCACCTAATGCCAGGAATGAGCTCCCGCCAGTACGGCTTCATGCCACAACGGAGCACCGAAGACTCCCTCTATACCCTAATGCAGTACATCCGCAGCAAGTTGAAACAAAAGAAAATAATAACATTAGTTTCCTTGGATATAGAGGGGGCCTTCGATAGCGCCTGGTGGCCAGCAATAAGGGATCGTCTGGAGGAGGAGAAGTGCCCACTCAACTTGAGGAGGGTCATAGACAGCTACCTCAGGGACAGGAGGGTAAATGTCAGGTATGCTGGAGAAGAATATAGCAAAGGTACTAACAAAGGCTGTGTCCAGGGCTCCATTGGGGGTCCAATATTATGGAACCTCCTACTGGATCCGCTCCTGAAGAGTCTGGAAGCACGTGGGGACTATTGCCAGGCGTTCGCGGACGACGTCGTTTTGTTGTTTGACGGCGAGACAGCACAAGAGATCCAGGGACGTGCCAATGCTGCTCTCGAACATGTTCGTGAGTGGGGTTTAAAGAATAAGCTAAAATTTGCACCACATAAGACAAATGCGATGGTAGTAACGAGAAAGCTAAAGTACGACACCCCACGACTGAGCATGGGCGGGATCAGCATTGCCATGTCCAAAGAGATAAAGATGCTCGGCGTCACAATTGACGACAAATTGACGTTCAACACACACGTCTCGAATGTATGTAGAAAGGCGATTGGGGTGTATAAACAGCTGACACGGGCTGCAAAAATTAGCTGGGGACTAAGCCCAGAGGTCATTAGAATAATATATGTGGCAACCATGGAACCTATTGTTCTATACGCTGCAAGCGTGTGGGCACCGGCCGCGAGCAAGCTGGGCGTAAGGAAGCAGCTGAGCGTATTACAACGCGGAATCGCCCAAAGAATGTGCAAGGCCTATCGAACAGTCTCTCTGAACTCGGCACTGGCGCTGGCTGGGATCCTCCCTCTCGACCTCCGAATCCGAGAGGCGGCTTCGTTGTACGAGGCCAAGAGGGGTGTGCCCCAGCCAGAGCTAGGAGACAGAGAGGTTGAGCGAATGGCCTCTGCGATTGAGGCTCCACATCCCGCTGAACGGATCAACCTGGAGCTGGTAAGCCTGGTAAACCAGGAACAACTGAGTGCCCACAGCGAATTCGAAG
Organism: Polyploca ridens; assembly: GCA_951394255.1. Lineage (NCBI taxonomy): Eukaryota > Metazoa > Arthropoda > Insecta > Lepidoptera > Drepanidae > Polyploca > Polyploca ridens. Next base: position 2,984,972 of record OX596270.1, on the reverse strand, counting down.
TTCGTATTTTCACAGATGGGAGCAAGATTGCGGGCGGAGTTGGTGCTTCGCTATCCATATGGAATAGCGAAGGCGAAACAAAAGCCTTCAAACTTAACCTACCAAAATATGGCACGGTTTACCAGGCTGAGCTGCTGGCAATATGCCGAGCGACCAAGGAGATCCGAAAGAACAAAGCGTCGTCCTTCGGAGTATATAGTGACTCGATGGCAGCCCTCCAAACCATAAAGAACCACAGTTGCCTCCATCCCCTGGCAGTGGAAGCTAGAGAAAACTTAAGATCAGCATCTCTCCAGAACAAAGTTGTAACCTTGTTCTGGATCAAAGCCCACGCAGGACTGGAGGGCAACGAAAGGGCCGATGAACTGGCGAAGGAGGCTGCCATGAACTCGAAGAGAAAACCGGATTACGACCAGTGTCCGGTTTCATTTGTCAAGCGGAGTATTCGTAGTGCGACGCTTGACGAATGGAACAACAGATACGTTACCGGTGAAACGGCGGCAATTACGAAGTTGTTTTTCCCAGACATCACTGCGGCCTACAAAATAGTTAAGAAATTGAAAGTGTCTGGTGTACAAACACAGATTATGACGGGACACGGTGGGTTCTCCGAATATTTGTATCGTTTCAAATGTAAGGAGAACCCATCGTGCAAGTGTGACCCCGTAATAAGCGAGACGGTGCCACATATATTATTCGAGTGCCCTATATACAGTAAAGAGAGGCACGACATCGAGCAGCTATTAGAAATGAAAATGGAGACAGATAACGTACACGAAATAGTATCGGGTAAAAATAGGGAAAAGTTTTTAAACTATTGCGTAAAAATTGCACATAGGGTGATAAAAGGAAATAAAACTGTATAAGAAACCTACTGTTTACATAATATAATATTATATTAGTGTGAAACATAGAAATAAATATGAGATGTTAAAAATTTAAATAGATACCAATAGTTTATAGAAATAAGTTGTTATAATAGAATTATTATAGAAACATAAGAAACCACATTATTGTATTACTAAAACCATTTGTAAAAGTAGAATAAGAATGTTGTAAACCTAGAATAAGAAAAATGTTAAAATTGTATAAGATCATAATGTAAGGAACAACTATTAAAATATACACGTGTACTTTAATTATAAATAAATAAAAGATAAAATCCATGTTACTCCCCTACAGTAAGATAAAAGCTAGACAGAATAGTATTAGATAAAAATGGGAAATCCCACCCATAAAAGCAGTGAAAGATGATGTATGAAAGAAAGATATAGTATGTTGAATGAAAGTGCGAGAGGAATAATTGCGAGAACTAGTATGAAAGAGAAACAGCTTAAAATAGGCATCAGCGACGCTGGTGGCAGAAGTATAAAAAAAAAAAAAAAAAAAAAAAAAACCTAACCTAACCTAACCTAACCTAACCTAACCTAACCGTGCAGGTCCTCACGGGGCACGGCGGGTTCTCCGAGTACTTGAACCGGTTCAAGTGCAAGGAGAGCCCGGCGTGCATCTGTGATCCAAACGAGGTTGAAGATATCACCCACATCCTTACAAAATGCCCCGTCCACTGTAAAGAAAGAACCGAGTTAGAAATAAATATAGGAATTGAAATTAAAAAAGATAACTTTAACACACTCATAGAAAATAATAAAACTAGAGAGAAATTCATAAAATATTGTATACTGGTAGCAACGAAGGTAATTAAAAGAAATAAGCAGTAATCGTAAAACTGGGATATATATATATATATATATCACCAGTTTACAAATAATATGTAATAAAAACTGTTAGATAGTAAGATCCAAATGTAACAATAAAAATTTCGAATGTAAAAGAGTAATATAAGATAGTAGTCTATAAGAACTGTGTGTATTTAATAAGCTATATGTGTAAAAGATAAAAAATTAAGATATGTTAAAATTTAAGATAAAAGGTGTCAATGTATTATTAGAACTAGCTCTACAACTGAATCAACTATTGTCCATCATTGTTATTGTGTCATTAGCTTTATGTTTAATAAGATAGAACTATTATATAACCCATAGAAATAAGAAATAACTGTAGAAAATAAAATCGAAAGACTATAAACCTACCTAATCCCAAAACCCAAACTGAAAAATTTATTGTACCCTGCATATAACTTAGTATAGAATAAAAAATTACTCTAATTATGTTAGAGGTAGCTCGCGGGCCGGGCCGATAGCGCCCGGACAGGAAAAAAAAAAAAAAAAACCTAACCTAACCTAACCTAACCTAACCAACGCTGTCATTGAAATTAAACCCGCCCTAAACAAACAATTTTTAGAAAAGGAACGCATCGCGATTGACCATCAGCGTGTGCACGTGGAACAGTTCTCCAGATTTCTGCAGTGCAAACAGTGTCTGCAGTTTGGGCACACCAAGGCTAAGTGCACCTCGAAAACCAAACCTTGCGCGCACTGTGCATCCGAAGAGCACCAAATCACCACCTGCCCCTTGAAAGACGAAGCCAATAAGGCCGATTGTTACAACTGTAAAAGATACAACTCAAAAACCGGCAGTAACCACAATACACAACACCCTGCTAACAGCACTGCATCCTGCCCTTGCCTACGATTCACAAAACGCAGAATCGAAGAATCAACTGATTTCGGCACCATTACAAACGAACAACAACCATGAATCAAAAATGCAATAAGCTATCGGTGCTCCAAACTAATCTGGGTCGCGGCTTCACTGCGACTCATGAACTTAAAAAATATATAACCACCAACGAAACAGCAATAGTCTTTATTACGGAACCCTATACCGGAAAACGGGACACGATAGATCAAATCGGAGGTTACAACATATATCAGTTCCCACATTGCAGAAAGACCAAGGCCTGCATTGCCATTAAAACTAGCGTTGGAGCCGCTCTCGGCGTCAGCAAATACTCAACCCCGAACCTATGTATAGTACAAGTAATTCTGAAAAATAAAAAGATGTATCTATGCAGTGTATACATAGAACCGGAATCTGACGAACATGGTACTCTGAGCCACCTCGAGATGTTCCTGAGAGATACCAAAGACGACATTCACCTAATATGCGGCGATCTAAACGGATGGCATGAAGTTTGGGGCTCAGTACGCTCAAACCGAAGAGGCAAAGAAGTAATGGACCTCATTACCAGCAATGATCTCAACATATGCAACAGAGGCGACGAACCCACCTTTGAAACCACCACTCATGGCCAAATCAGAACCTCCATTGTTGACATTACACTTACCTCCAAAACCTTAGATTTCCTAATAGAAGACTGGAAAGTAAATCACAATCCCACACCCTCCTCGGATCACCACTCAATAAGCTTCAATATAAACCTGAAGAGAGAAACAGTTGCAAAGAACAAAACTGGAACCACTTACCGTTATAACACCACTCACGCAGACTGGGACGATGTCGCTGCAGCAATAAAACTAGAAATAAGAAAACTCAATCTACACCAAACAGACATTGAAACTTTAGAAGCCACTGAAATAGACAGATATATTGAAAATACCACCAAAGCTATAACCCGTGCCTGCGACAAAACCCTTAGAAAGAAAAACTATAGTTACCGAATTCCATGGTGGAACGACGATTTAGAAGAACTGAAACAAAAATGTATCCGCTTACACCATCGACTAAATGATCTGAAAAAAGGAAAAAAGGATCTAACTAATATAATAAAAGAGCAACAAGAGGCCCGTAAAGAATACTCCACTGCTATACGTAAAGCATCCACAGACAACTTTCGTGATTTCTGCAGTAGGCAGGGTAAAGAAGTCGTGTGGTCCCTGACTAACAGATTGCTAAAAAGCACACCACAACCTAAACCACCATCAACGCTCAAAATAGGAAACAACTCATTCACCACCTGCAGTACAGACTCAGCTCAAGCGTTGATGAACAGATTTTTCCCAGAAGACACACCAGATGACCATGCACAAGAACTCGTCAGAGCTCAAAACCACCTGACACCAAACACTCCTGACGATGCAGTTTTTGCAGAACGGGAAGTGGTAGAAGCCATCAAAGAAATAAATCCAAACAAGGCTCCCGGAATCGACCACCTCACATCCGACATTTGCAAACAATACATCTTAGGCTTCCCAACATTATTTACTAGACTCATTAATAGATGTTTTGCTATATCGTACTTTCCCACTTCATGGAAAACAGCCTTTGTTAAAACCATACCAAAACCCAACAAAACGGACTACAATAATATTACCTCATACCGACCGATCGGACTCATAAACGTGCTGGCAAAATTATTTGAAAAACTCCTGGCGAAACGCATCACACACCACCTTAACGTAACAGGGACGTCTAATCCAAAACAATTCGGCTTTAAACAACAAACTACGACAACAGACGCGATACAGGAGGCAATTCAGCGGATGAAGAAAGCCAAACAGGAAAAGAAGTTGGTAGCCGCTATATCACTAGACATCAAGGGAGCTTTCGATCATGCGTGGTGGCCATCCATTATGGCTAGACTAAGACACGTCAAATGCCCAGCTAACCTGTACAAAATTATCAAGAGTTACTTCTCCAACCGAAATGTCACCCTTAACTACTCTGATACCTCCCTTAACAAAATGCTTTCACGTGGATGCGTTCAGGGTTCCGTACTGGGACCAATTTTCTGGAACCTCATTATGGATGACCTTCTCGATACCCCACTCCCAGATAACTGCCACATCCAGGCCTACGCTGACGACGTGCTCCTGATAGTCACTGAAAAGACCCCGCAACAACTTGAGATCACCGCCAACATAGCTTTAAAAACCATACTGGAATGGGGACTGCAAAATAAACTCACATTTGCACCTGATAAAACACATATGATCACATGCACCCCGAAAGCCAAAATTGCAGTAATTAAAATCGACCAAACAATAATTAATTTCACAGACCACATAAAACTCCTGGGCATTGTCATAGACAAAAACTTTAAATTCATCGCACACTGTCATTCTATCATCGCTAAAGCACAAAAAATATACCTAAAACTATGTAAATTCATACGCCCGACATGGGGAATCCACTCTGAAAACGTGGAAATCATTTACAAAAGAGTTATAGAACCAATCGTGACATATGCGGCTGAAGTATGGGGAGAAGCTACAAAATTTGAAAACGTCAAAAGCGCACTACGGAGACTCCAACGAGGGTTTGCCATTAAGGCTATAAGAGGATTCCGTACAGTGGACACCTTATCGGCTATTGCTCTGGCAGACTTTACCCCACTCGACGAAACAGTGAACGAGGTGGCAGAAATACAACAAACAAAAAGGACTCGCACCACAAAATACCTCCCACCAGACATCAATTTAGAAAAACCAGTTCACCCATCTATGTTGCCTCATCCTAGTCTACGCACTGACGCGAATATCGTAACTAATGCTAGCGAAGAAGAACTGGATCTACTAAACACCCCGGAATGCACTAGGATTTATACCGACGGGAGCAAACATGACGGACTGGTTGGAGCTGCCTTAGTGATCTACCACCCCGATGGCAAGAAAGTCATCAAGAGACTAAAACTTCACAGCAGCTGCTCCGTCTTTCAGGCGGAATGTCTCGCAATCGAAAAAGCTTGCTCTTACTGCATCACGAACCGGTGCACCAACACAGTTATCATGTCTGACTCTATGTCTGCACTTCAAGAAATCTCCAATAACAATAGCACGAACAATATTGTCCACAAAATTCACCAACACATTAGAAAATCAAACAATAACAACATAAAACTTGTGTGGATTAAAGCTCACTGTGGAATAAGCGGTAATGAAGAAGCTGACACAGAAGCGAAAATGGCCGCATCCTTACACAAGGCCCCGGACTATGACATGTTCCCGATCAGCTACCATAAGTACCACCGAAAGCTAGAGACAGGAGAAAAAAGTAACACCATTTTCACCTCCTCTCCTAAAGGACAACACCTAAAAACATGGCTCCCGGACACAACAACAATCAAAAAACTAAGAGCAAAAATAAGACCTACTTTCGAAATAACTCAGATACTAACAGGCCATGGTTACCAAAAAGAATATTTGCATAAATTTAAAATCACCCCCAACAACTTATGTCCATGTGACAACTCCACAACTCAAACAATCCTGCACCTCCTAAAAGAATGCCCCAAACCCCGCACCTCCCCCCGTGCGTCTGTCACCGGGGATCCCCACGCCGTGGATTTGGCGTTGAAATCCCCAGCAACTAGCACGGGGTGGGGGCCTACTTGCCCGACCAGAGCCCCAACCTCAACGAGCATCTGCTCGAATTCGGCGAGGCTCCGGCTGGGAGGAAAGTAAATCCCCACTACTGCAACGTCGCCCACGATAGCCATCACGTGGCCCCGACCCTTCACAATACCTGCAAAGGGTGGGGCACCGGCGGACATCTGGGCGACGATGGCCACCGAGTCCTCACGGTCCCCAACCCAGTCATCCCGGGTGGGAACAAAGTAAGGCTCGGCGACCACGGCTATTTTGATCTCCCACTCCGCCATGGTCTGGACCAGCAGGTCCTGAGCCCTGGCGGAGTGGTTGATGTTCGCCTGCAGTATGAGACACGGCGTCATTTATTGGCCGTGTCCATAGGCTCCTCCTCGGCACCACTTGGGTGCTTGGTCGGCTTGGGGGCTTTGGGACCCTTAGCCTTCTTTTTGCTACTGGTGCCGTTTGGGCACCCAGGCGACCCACCGAGGGCGTGCTCCGCCGGCTTGCCCGCAGCTGCACAGATGGGGCAGTTAGGCGCCGACTGGCACTCGCGTGCCCGATGATCCGGCTTCCCGCAGCGGTAGCACAGGCTGCTGCGGTCCACTTCGGCTGCACATTTGCTGGCGACGTGGCCAACCTCCAGGCACCTGAAGCACCTGAGGGGTCGGAAGTCCAGCAGCGCTACACGCGCCGACACCCAACCCACTCTAAGGCGACCAGCGTCTACCAGTTTCTTCGCAGCCTCCACCGGGCAGCTCAGCCATAATGAGCCACGGGCGCTGATAATGCCGGCCTTTACTTGGTCGGCGGGGCACCCTCCTACATTGGCGACGGCATTAATTACCTCTGCCTCTGTCACCGAGTCATCCAGCTCAGTGACCCTGATCTCCGCCCGCTTAATCGGGCGCGTGACGCGAACCAAATCCGCACTCAGGACGTCTCTGAGTGCGGTAGCCAGTGAGTCAGCCTTTTTGGCGCCCGTCTCACCAACCACTTCCAGCATACGCGCGCCTGTCACTATTACTAGGATTGAATAAACACTTCAAATATTGTTTTTTTAAGTTTTGATTTTTTTTAAGAGACTTGTTGAAATTTAAACTTATCGATGTTTGACATTTCAGTTGATATATTAGTGTACTTGAATTTTAGTAGGAATGTTAGTAAAGAGTGTTATGATTTTGAATAGATAATCACCAAAGTTTTTTTTTTTTTTTTAAGATAGTTGATTAAGTATAATTAGTTTTGAAATTTGTGTATCTTTTTTTTTAGTAAATGTTATTAGTATAAAAAAATAAGAATGTATCTTAATTTACATTTTATTTTTTTCTTTTAGGGGGAAGATGTAGTGTGTAGTCATGTGTAACCTTTAAATAGCGTGACTTAAGATAAATAAATGCATTCACAACGGAGCACTCGTGGTTTCAATACGTTCCCGGTTCCCACAGTACAGGGGGTCGCACCCACTAAAACCCTGGGGTGTTCCTCCTCACGCCTACGGGGCTGCGGGACCCGCTTGGCCCACGACCGCGTGCCCCGCTGGCGTTGCTCTGCAACGGAGCCCTTCTCGGCGGGGCGGGGCTAAGTCTCTTAGTTGGAGACTCAGCCCCGCCCCACTCCACCTCTCTCTCCTCCTAGCACTGAGATGCCCAGGAACACTTGGGCGTCTCAGTGCGTGGGACCTACGTGTGGATGAAGGATCCCCCGATCCTCCACCCACGGTCCCTGGCGTTACGGCGGCATTTGGCCCGCGAAGGCCAGACGCCGCCTTCCGCGTCTGCGGCGGCGAATCGGGAGCGAGTCGACATCGTCTTCTCGCTCCCGCTCCGCCGCCTCCTTCTGCGACATGACTTCGTCGCAGAAGGACGCGGCCGCCTGCCAAGACTCGTCGCTGTCGACCATCACCCTGAGGAACACCGCACGACATTTCCCTCCTCCCCTCACCGACCCTCGTCGGGAAGATGACGACTCTCCCGGCAAAGTAATCGGCGATAACCCTCTGCAGGTATTGCGGAACACCGTGGTACCGCAGCGCCGCCTTAACCGTTTCCCAGGGCAGCGTGTTGAATGCATTGCGGATGTCCAATGATACCGCAAGCATCACGCCGCCCCGGGAGACCGCCTCCTCGGCGAGGTCCCTCACCCGCGCGACGGCATCCAGGGTCGACCGACCCCGGCGGAAACCGAACTGTGCGTCGTCCAGGTCCGGATCCATGCACTCGACCAGGCAAGCAGCGAGCACGCGCTCGAAGAGTTTGCTCACCTCGTCGAGCAGCACAATCGGACGATAGGACGACGGCAGTCCGGCCGGGCGCCCGGCCTTCAGTAGTAGGACGAGCTTGCCCGTCTTCCACCGTTGCGGGAAACGACCCTGCGCCATACATGCAGTGAAGAGGGACCTCACCCTCTCGCCGATTTCCTCCAGCGCGATCACCAAGGCGGTCCCCGCCTCGGATCTCCTCCCTAGTTCGCCGGTACACCGCGGCGAGTACCTCGGCTTCGAGGTCCCACGGCGGCGTGCCGGCGAGCACACACGCGCCGACGCATGATACTGTGCGGTACGCCCGGACCACCCTGAGCGCCATAGCGCGCTGCGGACGTCGCAGCGCCGCCAGGTTTCGGGCGCTCATGGCGTCTGCCCATATTGGCGCCCCGTAGAGCGCCATGGAGCGCACCACACCAGTATAAAGGCGTCGGCAAGACCGTCTCGGCCCACCCACGTTGGGCAGGATCCGCCCCAGGGCCCCAGCAGTGGCCAGCAACTTCGGGGCCAGCCGCCGAAAGTGTTCTTCGAACCTCCACCGACCGTCGAGGACGAGTCCCAGGTACTTCATCGTCGACCCAACGGCGATGGAGGTTCCTCCCACCATTATAGCGGCTCCAGGCGGTGGCCCATGTCGGGGCCTGTGGAAAACCAGGGCCTCCGACTTATCAAGGGCCACTTCGAGCCCCAGGGCTGAGAGGGCACGATAGGCCACCGGTGGCACCCATTCTTCTCGTGAAGGAAAGAGGGTGCCGACCACGTCGTCCAGGAGGGTTTCCTCCAGGCTGCTGGTCAAGGGGGGCGCCCAAGGCCGCAACTTCTTACGTACGGCCCTGTATGGCCTGCCCCAGGGGTCCTCATCAAGGATTCGGAGCCACTCCTCCCACGCCGCATCCTTAGCGCGCGCGATCGCCACTTGAAGGTTCTCGCACGCAGAGCGGTAGGCGGCATAGGAGGCGCTCTCCTCTTCGGTGTCTTGGACCCGTCTCCTTCTGCATCGGGTGTATCGATGGCGAGCTCTTCCACAGGATACACGCATTTGGCGGAGTTCTTCGCTCCACCAATACACCCAACGCCGTGGAGGGAGCGGTTTGGCTCTAGGCATCGCCGCATCGCATATGCGGTTCAGTGACGCGCCGAGAAGCCCCGCCTCCACCTCCACATCCTCTCCGAGGACGGGTCCAGACACCCAGTCCTCAATGATGGCCACCTCTTTAGCCACCTCGGTTGATGTTGTTGTAGGCGTTCTGGTGGTAAGTCGCCCATGGGGGCCGGTATAGGTAGGTACTTGTGCGTTCTGCACCAATCGCATTCTCGCGTTATAGACTTCAGCGTGTTTCGTAGCGAAGTAATGTAGTACTTTTGGCGTATTTCATTCATAACTGTATTATGATTGGCGTGATTGTAGTCGCAGTGATATTGTTGTATAAGCAACTTTGTAATCGGGTGCTTGCCGTCTAGTACTATGGGTTCCTTGTATGTGTCACTCACACAGTCAGCTGATGATATACGAGTTTCGATTCTTATTATGTCGTTTCTGAGCGTCAATGTTAGCCTTTTTAGGCGCGAATCTTTTTCGTTAGGTACTTGGTTATTTCGTAGCGATTTTAATTCGCTCGCCCAACTTTCTTGTTGTATGGCTTTGACGAGCAGTGTCTCGGCATACTGTAGGTACTCTACGGGTAAAGGTACGGTACGGGTGGTAATCGTCGGCGCACGTTCGATAGGAGTTTGTTTACGTTTTCGTTCGTATTTTCTCCATGATTTGTCTTTGACGGTTTTCTTTATGGCGGCGACGGGTTCCGGTTTTTTCTTGACCTTGGCTTTGAATATGTCAACGCTGTGTAATAATCGTGCCGTAGCTCGTTGTAGGCGTTTCCACGAAGAAAACCTCGATACGTCGGGAATAGGTATTTCGGTCCGTCGTATGGTGGCTACGATTTTAGACTTTTCTTCGCCCGTGGTAGGTATGGAGCGGTCGCTCTTATCTTCCGGCCACTGATTAGAGTTGTATTGTAGAAATTCGGGGCCGTTGAACCAACGATGATGAATGGTAAAGTTTCTCGGGGTTGATCTGGTGGCGTCGTCGGCGACGTTTTCGTCGGTGGGTATCCACCGCCATTCTGTTGGTTTGGTTGAGTCCTCGATTTCTGCCAACCTGTGCGCGACAAATGGTTTGAATGTACGCGGATCGGCTTTTATCCATGCTAAAACGGTGCGCGAGTCTGACCAAAAATATCTCTTTGTGACTTTTGTTTGGATTTCTTTTTGAATATTGGCCGCCAGTCTGCAACCTAGGAGCGCTGCTTGCAACTCCAATCTAGGTATTGACGTGGGTTTCAGTGGTGTTACTTTAGCTTTTGCTGCTAATAATCTCACGCTGGTTTTGTTGTTTTCTGTGGTTTTCCAGTATGTAGCTGCTGCGTAGGAGCTCTCGCTCGCGTCCACGAACGTGTGCAGTTCTCCCTCTTCGCACGAGCTAGTGCACCTGGGTATGTCTAGGTGTTGCAGATGTTCCAGGCTGTCGAGCCACCTCATCCAGTCTTCCATGAGTGTGTCGGGTATGCTTTCATCCCAGTCGGTCCCAGCTCGCCAGAGTTGTTGTATAAGCTTTTTTCCTTGTATAAGGACGGGCGTGGCTAGTCCTAAGGGGTCGAACACTGACATCACCGCACTGGTGACTTCCCTTTTTGACGGTGGTCTGACTCCTTCTTTCACCTCCTGAGGTGTGTTTCGCAAGTTAAGTGTGTATTGCATTGCATCCTTTTTGACATTCCACAACATGCCTAATGTTTTCTCAGTCTGATCTTGCCCTAATGGGACCTGATCGGTTTGAGAGTTCTTCTCGAAGCTTTCAATTGCTTGTGTGTCGTTCGATGCCCATCCTCGCAGCACGAATCCGCCGGCCCGGTGGATACGATCGACTTGTTGTGCCGTGTTTTTGGCTTCGGTGACAGTTTGAAAACTTTGTAGGTAGTCATCCATATAGTGACATCTTTGGATAGCATATACAGCGTCCGGTTGTTCTTGACTGAATTCCTGGGCATTTCTGTCCTTTACATAGATAGCTGAGCATGGAGACGACGTTGCACCGAAAATTAATGACTTCATTCGGTATTCGCGGGGTTCGGAGTCTGTCTCGTTTTCTCTCCATAGAAAACGCAAGCTATCTCTGTCTTCTTCGCGCATGCCTACTCGCAAGAACATTTCTTTGATATCGGCTGCGACGGCGATCGGTCCGCCTCGAAAACGTATTAAAACGCCGAATAGTGATTGAAGTAGGTCTGGGCCAGACAATAATGCGTCGTTAAGGCTCTTTCCGTTTGTGCGCGCCGCTGCGTCAAATACTAAGCGCATTTTGCCCTTCTGTGGGTGTACGACGGCGAAATGGGGTAAATACCATGTTCGAGATGATGTCGGTTGACTCGTTGCTGGTTCCGCATATCCGCTTGCTAATAGGTTTTGAATCTGTTCAGTGTATTTTTTCCTGAAATCTTCATTTTTTGCAATTTTCTTCTCAATACCTATCAATCGTTGCATAGCGTTGGCGCGGTTGTTTGGCATCGTTTCATTATCGGTTCGCCATAATAACCCGCATTCGAATCTTCCATCGGAGAGACGTTTCGTTGTCTTATCAAGTATTGCGAGCGCTCGTTGTTCCGGGTCGCTTGCTGGCTTCTTGGGTGTTATACCCAAAGAGTCAAGGTCGAAATGTGACTTGATTAAGCATTCGATGTCCTCGTTTTTCTTTTGTAGGTGACCCACGAACGAAACTGGCTTTGGTGCTTCCGACCTGCATCCATGTAGTATCCAGCCGAGGCTAGTTAATGATGCTACCGGCTGATTGCTGTTTCCCGATTTTAACTCCCTTGTGACAATCAAGTGCCAGTTGTCTTGGCCAATCAAAATAGCTGGTTTCATCCTTTCGTTTCGCTCTCATCTTTTTTACACCTGGCAACCCTGACTACTTGGTTGTCAAAATTCTCTCTAATATTTAAATATTAAAATTAAGTTATTTATATCAATAATTTAATTAATAAACGTAATAAATCAATAAAACACTAATAAATACATTGTGTGGAGTGTGGGTTTTCAAATTGGAGCTGTATAACGCCAGTAACAAATCAATGAAAAGGACCTGTCAAACAAACGGATAAAATTCGAACATGAATCGCCAAAAACCTGGGGAGTATTTTGTTTTAATTGATACGTGTAACTATAGTTCTCAATATTTTCGCTAATCAACTGCGTGTACGGTACACTACACATCGCTCACATACGTAACGTGAGCTACTTCCATCACACACCCATTGGCGCCGTAAGTCTCTCTTTGTTTGACAATAAGTGGAAGCAAAGTTGTAGACAATTACACCTGCCACAGACAGTACACATACTCTGAATACGATACAGCATAGGTGCTAGACAATTAGTTGATTAAATCGCTAGAAATACAACAAAACTTATATTTTTTCTAAAGAATTTAGAGTAGGTAGGTAGTTACTTTCTTAAATTGAAATACAAACATTTATCCTATAAATATTTGTCTGAACTAAAAGGTAACTTCATCGTAATAAGCTAGTAAATACGTTAATATTGTAACAAAGATCAGATCAAACTCAATAAAACTTCATATCCTTACTCGCTATTCAGCTTCTCTGTGTTTGTGTTGCAGGGTCTGTGGTTTCATAATGTCTAACATGTTGACACGTAAGGCCACTGCCCGTGACATGGAAGAAAAGCTCAGAAAGGCACTACTAGAACTAAAAGCCTCCCAAAACCTCTGCGACAAATTGCAACAAGAGCGTGAGGATAGCGAAGAAGAATTTAAAAACATCCTTAATCAGAACTCTAAATTAAAGAGTGAGTTGGCGGAACTACACAGTAGCTACGCGGATATCCTGGACCAGCGTAACCATCTTCAGGAGACAGTAACATCTTTTAGCGCATGTTGTGATACATATGACCAAGCGCTTAACCGCATCTCTGAGCTTGAGAGTAGCTTAAGTCAAGCTCATAACAATATAAATAAGCAAAATTTGGATAATAGCAATCATGAGGTCAACAACACCTTAAGCCTGTATGATGAAATGATAGGGAATGATTCGTGTCAGCAGTCTGTCCAACTTACCTCTATACCTAATTCAATTTCTGAACAACCTATTTATGTTATGTCAAGCCATAATAAGATAAAAAAGTACTTAAGATTGAATAGATTTATTAAAAAATGTTACCGTAGTGCAGCCTTAAGAAGAAATAAACAAAAAAATCTAATAAAAAAACTTAAAATATGTGATCTTAAGTTAAAGAATGGTCTAAAAATATATGACACTGACACACAGCGATTGCTCTCTGACTTAGAGAACAAAGAGCTTTGCTTAAAGGATTTACTCATCAAGTATGAACAATCCCAACAACAAATTAAAGAACACATATTCGCTGCGACTCAATTAGTAGATATGTGTAAGTATAATGAGGATAGATTTGAGTCTCTCGTTAACAACCATACTTGTGGCTGTATGCATGTGTCCGCTGATGAGTCAATGCCAGTTTTACCTGAGGTTTTGCCTGAGATTTTACCTGAGATTTTGCCTGAGGTTTTACCTGGGGATTTGCCTGGGGCTGTACCTGAGGTTGGACGAGCTGAGCTGTGTGTGAGTTGTGATTCAGAATCCTCTTTGCAAAGTAAATACAAAACAGTAATTTTTACTGATAAAATAGGAGTTAACTTTGGTTCCCTTATTAATAACCATTCAAAACAGCCAGTAGTTAATTATTGTATGCCAGGTGCTTCTTACATGCAGATTATTAAAAGAATAATACAAATGAAATTTGACAACTATACCACAGTTGTAATTTTAGTTGGTCATGGACTAGATGTACATAGGATAAACCTGTTTAATAGCTTTGAGTCCTTACAAAGGTTAGGGGTACTAAAAGTAATGTTGTGTGCTTTTCCCTACTCAGTTGACTATACTGACAAACAGAATAGTTATATCATGTTTCTGAATAATGTATTATTTAATTTGACATGTCACAATGACAATATTTTGTTTTTCGACACTAATAAGTTTGTTAGTGGAATAAAATTAAATCGGGATTCACTGAAAATGCCTAGAAGGACGAAAAACCTGATTGCTACATTGATAGCTTATAATATTGATAGTGTTATAGTAAATATAACAAACAGTAGGTTAAGTGACGAAGCAATATTATCTAGTAACTCTAATAATATTGTGATTAATTCTTTAAACATATAGTTTCGACAAAAGAGAAGCCTAGACAAAGTATTGTTTTATTGCATCAGAACATAAATCGCTTCTCTGGCAAAATATATGATATTGAACTTTTATTGGATAAAACCCAGGTTGATATTTTATGCTTTACTGAAACCTGGTTAAAACCTGATATGATGCTCTTTAATATTAACAATTTCACCGTCGCCAGTGCGTTCAACAGAGTGTCTGCTAATGGTGGTGGATCTATTATTTTATTAAACAGCAACATAAAATTCAAAAATCGTACAGATATATGTAGTCATTCTGTGGAGCGCGTCTGTGAGGTGGCATGTGCAGAGATTGAAAGCTCCATCATCGTATGTGTATATAGACCTCCGGCTTCTGATTTTTCTTTGTTTTATTCTATAACAGAAGAGATTCTTAGTAAACTTTTCAAATCCAAAAAGTCTATAGTAGTTTGTGGTGACTTCAATATTGATATTCTTGTTACTTCATCAGATAGAAACAATTTTATTTCTTTATTCAAATCATTTAATATGGATCTTTTGTTTTGTGAACCGACACGGGTAACAGCCACATCTTCAACATGCATTGACAACATTATTACAAATGGGAGTACTTTGGATAAGTTCTTAATTCCGGGTGTTCGCTCGGATCATTTGGCTCAAGTTGTTAGATTGCCCTCTCAAAGCCAAATATTAAATGAAGTAAGTAGGGAATTTAGACCAACCACAAAGTACAAGTTAGAGAAATTTAATAGTCATTTGGAATTGAGTCTTGCTAATACCTATTTCGAATCTGATGATCCTAATCATAACTATGAAACATTGTTTACTGAGATTTGTAAAGGATTTAATAAATATTGCCCGATTAAATCTACTAAGGTAACCGATAAACTAAAATTCTGTGACTGGGCCACTAAAGGAATAAGATTGAGTAGAGAAAACATGTATGAACTCTATCGTAAAAAATCAAACACTACTAACGAAGAGTTTCATACATATGTTAGGAATTATTCAAAAATATTTAAATTAGTTTGTAATAGAGCAAAAGCCATTTTCATTGCCAAAAAAGTTAGTGATTCGACTAATAAAATTAAAACTGTGTGGAAAATTATAAACACGGAGACTGGTAAAAATAAAAAGGAAGAAGACACAATTAACCTTAAAATTAATGATAAGCTTATCTCCGATAAATTTGAAGTAGCGAGTGCTTTCGAATCTTTTTTTTCAACAATACCTACTGAAGCTACTAAGTATCTTGCATCTTCACCTAAGAAAGCCGAGTGTCTCCTTAAAGACAATTTCCCAAAACATATTCCCAATTTTTTATTTAAGTTTATTGATGCTAGTGAAATATTAGGAGCTTTCAAGTCTTTGAATATAAAAAATACAGAAGACTTATGGGGCTTATCAGTTAAAGTAATCCACTCAGTTATAACTAGTATAGCACCTATTTTAGCAGCTATTTTTAATCAATGTATTGTTCAGGGTTCTTTCCCCGATTTGATGAAACACAGTAAGATCATTCCTATATTTAAATCTGGGTGCAAAAATAATCCTTCTGATTATAGACCCATCTCTATACTTCCAGCGTTAAGCAAAATTTTTGAGAAAGTTATACTAAATCAATTGTTAACTCATTTCACCAAAAATCAGATTTTACATGATCATCAGTTTGGATTTACAAAAGGCCGGTCTACGACAGACGCTGGTGCTAAACTTTTAAAGCATATTTTTGAAGCCTGGGAGAATTCACAGGATGCGGTTGGCGTATTTTGTGATCTCTCCAAGGCATTTGATTGCGTAGATCACTACACACTAGTTTTAAAACTCCAACACTATGTAGTTCGTGGAGTGGCACTCGATCTTATATCATCTTATCTATCAGGTCGCCAACAAAAAGTAGGTATTAGCGGTACTACGTCCTCAGGGTCTTTAGTGAAAACGGGCGTACCGCAAGGATCAATTTTAGGCCCTTTTTTGTTTCTGGCATATATTAATGATCTGCCCTATATGGTAAATGAATTGTCGGATATAGTTTTATTTGCAGATGACACTTCTCTAATTTTTAAGGTCAATAGAAAAGATACAGACCTTACGCAGCTCAATGACACCTTATCAGCTGTATCAAAATGGTTTGCCGCCAATAATCTTATGCTTAATTCCTGTAAAACTAAATGTATAAGGTTTTCTCTCCCTAATGTTGTTAAGAGTGACACTCATATCTTTGTCGATGGTAAAAGACTTGCACTAGTGGATAAGGCAGTTTTTCTCGGCGTTACATTAGACAGTAAAATACAATGGGGTCCTCATATAGAAAGATTAGCTAGTAAACTGAGTTCCGCCGCCTTCGCAGTTAGAAAAATTAGACAAATAACAGATGTGGCTACAGCCAGGTTGGTTTACTTTGCTTATTTCCATAGTTTAATGTCCTACAGTCTTCTGCTGTGGGGCTCAGCTGCAGACTTTGAAACTATATTTATTCTGCAGAAAAGTGCAATTCGCGCAATCTATTGTTTGGGTCCTCGCGAATCACTCGAAGAAGTCGATTCAAGGAATTTAAAATTTTAACGTTACCGTCACAGTACATTTATGAAAATATTATGTTTGTCCGTAAAAACTTAAATTTATTTGAAATTAATAGTAGCCGCCATAACTTCAATACAAGAAATAAAGATAAAATTGTGACACCTAGATTCAGGTTATCTAAAGCTAATAAGTCTTTTCTCGGAAATTGCGTTCGATTCTATAATAAAATCCCACTCGAAGTAACTAAAATGTCTTATGATAAATTCAAAGATTTCATAAAGCAGAGGTTAATTGACAAAGCCTACTATAAGGTGGCTCATTACGTGGATGACAAGAATATATGGTTGTAGTAGCTTCTCTCTGCACTTGCATCCCCCTGGCTAAGTGACAATTGTACGAATAAGCATAAAATAATAATGTATATATTGTATAAGTATTTGGAAAAAAGCTGTATTATTAAATTAAAAGATCTTCCACAAAAAAAAAAAAAACCTTGCTGAGTTTCTTGCCGGAGTCTTCTCAGTTTAAGTGTATTCCGAACCGGTGGTAAATTCAACTGTATGTACATAACGTTCATAAGTGCCTTACTAAGGCCTAAACTGAATAAATGACTTTTTGATTTTTGATTTTTTTGATTCGTATTGGATCTGATCTTGGATGTCGTAAAGGTGGACACATCCAGCGATATCGTCTTGTCGCACTGATTGCGATGTGAGGTTGAGTTCGTTGATAGTGTAGGCTCTCAAGTTTTCGTAGTTTCTAGCGAACAGGCCCTTTATACGTAGCTTGAGTTGGCGCGAGTTGTTCGTCTTCATTTGCTGTCCACTAATGCCCTCTATTGTTAAAACTTCTGTGGGTCCGTCGGCTCCTATCTCGTCGGCAACCTCGTTCAATAACAATGTTACGGTGGATCCTTCGTCGAGGAGGGCTGCCACGGTTTTAGTACCGGTAGGTCCGCATAACTCCACAGGAACGATCTTTAGGTATGCCTTTGTTGAGTTTAGGTGGTTTACAGACGCGATTTTCAGTTCTTCTTTTTCAGGTTTTTCATGAAGTAATGCATGATGTTGCCTCGTGCAATTATTTTCTCCACACGGGTTGGCTTTGCATGTTGAGTGTCTGTGGTTCGATTTCAGGCACTTGAAACACACCTTTAGTTTCTTAACAATTTCCCATCGATTTTTCACGGTTTCCTTGAGAAATTGAGGACATTTCACTAGTCCATGTTCTTTTTTACAGACGAGACATGTGATTGGTTGTTGTTTTCCTCCGGTAGTTGCGAGGACAATATCTTCTCTCTCTTTCACCGGTGTCTCGTTCAACGTAATAGCTCTCTCTCTCTCGAACTCAGAGTCGCTATCGTAGTTGTTTTCAGTTTCAGTGTCGCTCTCGCTGTCAGACTGTGCAAAGTTGGTGGTATTGACCTTCTGACTGCGTAGTGGTCGACTGCGGAATGGTTCTCTCTTTTTCTTGACGAACTCCGTAGTTGACACGTCGTATGCTTCGAATTGATCCGCAATGTTGTTGAGGAATTCTGATAGTGAAATCAGTATGGGTTCGTCTTCTTTGCTTGATCTGTACTCGTACCATCTGAATTTCACGTTCATGTTCATTTTGTCAATTATTTTTTCTGACAAATCGCTTGAGTATAGATAATCCTTGCGATTCATTTGCTTGATGACGTTGACACTATTTGCCACTGCGCTGGCAAATATGCCTATGCCCTTTATGTCGTTGGACATGGGCGGCAGCTTGTTGATAGCTGCTATCTCACTCTTTATGAGATGTGTGGGCCGACCAAATCTTCTTTCCAATGCTTCCAATATTTCCTTAGGATGCGTGTTGGTATACAGAAGCGACTTGACGGACTCTCTTGCTTGATCTTTGATAGCCCTTCGCAGTCTGGCTACATTCTCGATGTCAGAGAAATATTTTTCGGTATCTCTATAGATAGCCTTGAAAGCTATCCACTCTCTCGGGTTGCCGTCGAAATGATGCAACTCGTTTATGTACTTCGGTGCAGGAGCAGGCTTGCTTTCCTTCACGCTCTTGATCGCGCTCACGATCGCGGATGCAAGGGTTGACACGTCCCCTTTTGCCGGCATCCCATTTTTCTTGAGGTTTCCCTCGCGCTGTCGTTGAATGGATTTCTGTCGTGACTTCTCCACCCAATCCGATACGTAATCGCCGTTGTCCACGTCACTCGCATCCGATGAGTCTTCCTCGTCCTGAAGTTCGATCAATTCCAGCTTGGTCTTCGCCATTGCAACAGCCGCATCTGCCTTCTCTTTCTGGCTTCGCTCGAGTTCCAATCGTGCTTCTAATGCGGCTCTCCTTTGCGCTGAACTTGATGAAATCACCGAATTTGATGCTCTTCGTGGCCCGGTCCGATTTACCACCGTACCTTCCCTTGACACGCGTACCTCCTTGGTTTTGGACGTTCTGTCCTTCCGTGACTGCTCGGATCTCTCTGTACTTTCGGTACCCGTACCCGTGCTGTCTGTGTTCTCGGTGCTTCCACTCTGCACCGTGCTAGGAGTCTCCTTCTGAGAACTCCTCATGCTGCTCTCCGGAGCTGACTCCTCTTCCTCCCTGGACTGCGTCTTGTTTCTTCTTGCTTGACTCCTGGTGCTCATCTTCGCCTGGGGGAGATCTTCCATGCCGTCTTCCCTGTTTTCCTACCTCCCTAACGTCCCTACAACCCTATCAGCCTGTTTGAGTGGTTCTTCGGAACACGCTCTCCCAGGAATGGAAACGTGCAGGATTGGAAAGGTGGGAACCGCCCGGCAGAGGGATATGAGTGAAAGTAGCGTGCTCAGGTATGGGGGGATCGTCCACACCCTCAGCCGTGCCCTCAAGAGGCCGTCTACTTCACCCACACCGTACTGGCGCGATCAGACTGTACAGTGCGCCTTGACAAAGGCACCACTGGTAGTGTCGTCCGGTCCACTACTCCCGCCAACAGGCGTTAACTCACTCTACCGTTTGTCACCGTTAGGTGGTAGACGTGAGCCGCGGCGCACCGCGTAATGGTGCCTTCTCACGGCGCGTTGTAGCCCGAGCCGCGCCGCGCCGCGCCGCGCCCCGCGCCGTGTGAAGGCAACGGCTCGGCGCGACTCGGGCATGCGCGTCCAATGCTCGGCGCGACTCGGCCTGGCGCGTCCAATTTGGTCGCTTCACACGGCGCGTGGTGGGACGAGCCGCGCCGCGCCGCGCCGCGCCTCGCGCCGTGTGAAGGCCATGCTCGGCGCGACTTGGGCTGGCGCGTCCGATCCGCTAAATGTCGGTAACTTCAAAGGCGCGGCGCGGGCAGGGTTGGATTTCGTAGTATAATAAATATAAATATAGTACTTATGTAGTATCGTAATGCCAGGATACTTACTACCTACGAGAAAATACCATAATTTTACCTTCAGGTCGATTCATTCTGTTATTTGTTGAAATAAATTAAAAATATTACTTTAATTATGAAATAAAGTTGTAATAGTTGTTTTAGTTGTAGTAAATCGGCCTGTATTTACTCCTGATTCTTTCATGCGATGCTGTGAAAGCAAGTAAATGTAATTTGTATTGAATTTATTCCATCTGACGACATGCTATGTCGTGTCAATGCCAAAGACGAAGTTTCGATTGACGGATTGGCTGAGATAAACATCTACTTGCCTAAATTTGGTCAATTTGTACCTACAATAACAATAAAACTAAAATGTCCTTACAAATACATTTTTATTTCAGTTAAATAACAAAATGGACAATAAGCAAAATGCAGTATTATTTTCGACAAGTACCTAGTATAATTTTATTTTCCATATAAGTACAATAATATTTTGAGGGTCTGAATGCAGCCCTGGGCGCGGGCGCGCGCGTGGATGTCTCGGTTTTGTGCGGAGTTGTGTGTGCGTTTGAACACGTTCATTTCATCTCGAAGCGTTCGAACGTGAGGTACTCTGCGAGCTTAAATATGGAGTGGTCGAATGACACGATTGCCGAATTTTTACATTATTACGAGAACGAACCATCTTTGTGGAACACGAAAAATGCGGAGCACAAAAATAAGAATGACCAGCACGATGCCTGAATCAGAATAGTTTAGTTAAGGACAAAAAAAACCCGACTGCGTAAAACAAAAAATAACTGAAAAGAGTACAACAGCTATAGAATTTTGAAAATATAGTATTATAATGATGTTGTTTTGGTCGGCGACAAGCGACCCAGGAGCGGTAGTACAAAATATATATTCCCAAAAATGGACTTAATTCCATTAAATACTGTAAATATGTTGAGAAATACCATATTCAATTTGAAATAAAATTACCGCAAAGTATGGTTACTAGGCACGTGCACAGACTAGAGCTAGGCGCAAGCCGCCATCGCCCCACCCTGATTACATGATTATACATATAGATACCATTACATGATTTTCAAAATTTTTATTTTTTTATTTTTATTATTAAGAAAAAAAAAGTATTTTTTTATATTTTCTTTAGCACCAGTATCATTTGTATTATCGACCCTGAGTCGCTCGTCGCTGACCCGAACAACGACCTGTATTATGTGTGGAATGGGCTGTTTACAAGCTTTCATTTGATACCCATATTTTTGTAACAACGACATTTTTGTTTTAATTCCCCTCCTCTGTTTTTATTCGAAGACGCCATATAAAAATAATATAACCTATGTTACTCCCATAGTTAAGACGAATCTAACGACACCTCATGTTTAACTCCATCAAGCCGTTTAGGCTGCAGAGCGTGCCAAAGAAAGACATACATACACTCGAAAACATAACCCTCCTCCCGGTTCAGTCGGGTAAAAATAGAAATTGTCATTTAAGGGGGCTCTTCATGGCCAACGCAACTTCAACGCAAGCATAGCCTAAAAGCTTGTACTTTCATCCAACATAATGTTTGACTGCGAAAAAAGAGAGACAGCATCAGAGCCGTCGGTTATCAGTCGGTAAATTCCGCTTATCACTCGCGGCCGCTTCGCTAGGTCGTCGTCATTCATGATTTCGCATATCATAAAATTTGTTCCAGGAGTATACTTCTTGTGAAACAATCTTACAAGTTTGTGAAAAAAAGTTAGTTATTTAGAATCTCCAATATATTTGCAAGCCTGGTATCTAGATATTTCGTTACTTTTTCAATTTATAGGTACATTAGATATGGCCAAAGTTCAGGTAAAAATTGTGCAAAAACGCTGTTTCTCGGAGGCTTTTACTGAATTTGTTTCACACTTTTTTTATTTTTGCTTAGATACACGGCTAGATATAGTGCACAAGATACCAATTTGTTTAAAACATCTAACGAAAAATGTTTAACAACGCCATCATCAGTACACAGCTTTTGTATGAAAAGTATGGGCGGATTGACTGCTCTTAATTGTCGTTTTTGATTGGGCTGCGCCGCGCCGCGCCGCGCCCGTGTGAAGGGGTGACTCGGGCTCGCGCGTGGCGCGTGCTTGCTCGTAGAAATCGGCGCGGCGCGGCGCGGCTCGGCCTACCACGCGCCGTGAGAAGCCACCATTTATTCTCATAAATGTACTGTGACGGTAACGTTAACATTTTAAATTCCTTAAATCGACTTCGTGTTCAAGGAATATAGCAGTATTCTTAAATTAGCGGTTTAAACAGTTATCAGCTTCATCGTTTTGAACCCAAATTGCTTTCCCTATTAAAACTTAAGCTCTCAAAATTCCCTCAGACTTCTAGAGTGACGTTTGAAAAAAATCTGTTAAAAAAGGTCGAGAACGCTCCGAGTGGTGATTACAATCAAGAGTGCCTATTATGGGAGAGGCGCGCCTCTTGAAAACGTTTACGATATCCAGTTTCGAGAATGGAACGATGTGATTAGAGAAGTCCTGTTTTAGAATTTCTTGGAACGTTTTTGGTCAATTTATATGTTTAAATTATGATACCTATTCAATGTTACCATTTAACTATCACGATCTATTTTTTTAGGTTACTTCATCAAGTCTTTTTGTGGCACAGTTTATGAGCTTTAGAACGATTTTTTTAGATTAAAACATACAATACTTTTTATCCCGGTAAAATATTAGATCCATCCGGTGAATTTAATAAAAATAAATCTATATGCCTAATTTATTTTTTCTTACACTCCATATTTTCTCATCACGTAACGAGAACGCAACGTCCTTTAAACCCATAGACATAGCATCTATACAGAATAACACCGTAAACCGTAATACTTACACACTATCTCCACTTCACGGTCCGCTTCGCTACGGTACTCCTGTTCGGCATTAGGGCTGGGGATTTGGTTACATTTGCCAAGTTTTCTTATGAGAGCGACCGAGATAGAAAGTGGATCGTGTTATGCAACACCGACGGATGGGGTTTTTGTAACGATGGGAAGGTTGGTTATTGAAATATAAGCTTCGGGTTGCGGCTTTGGTTGGCTCGGGTGTATTATGTTTTTTTGATGTAGGTGAGCGTGGGGGAATTATCATTATAAAGCTGAAGAAATTGTATGTTTCTATGTTATGTTTGAAATCCGAAAAGAAAATATAACATGACGCTAACGCGGGTGACATCGGGGAGTTGAGCTAGTTTTACGATACATAAACATGTAAGCTGAAGTGGCAGGCTCAAAGAGCCGATAAGCAATGGGATAGAAAGACCCAAGTGGCAACCACATGCACGCTTTGTTTGAGTAGCAAACAATAGATGCAAACGATTCTAGACCGTATGTTGTTCAGTCTACATTCATTAGGTTACAGAGCTGAAGTTGATGACACATTGACAGGGTTGACAACCCTAACGTATTAAGAAAAAAGTATAGCACCAGTTGTTATAAGCGTTCAATTCGAATTCATTTCTGAAACCAACCTTTCCAATATAACGGATCATTTATGGAAAAGATTGTGGTGCAAAAAATAAGGTAAAAACAAGCGAATGCTATGACGTCAGGTGACAGACAACCGGTCAAACCTCACCTTCCCGCGTTTCACTTCGCCGAAAGTGATTGGCGACCCCAAAATCAAGGAAATGGCATGATGTGGCGATTGATAGCCAATTATTGACTGACAACCCTAACAGTCCTAATAATACAACAAACGCGAAAGAAAAAAAAATCAAGAACAGTTGTTTTTCTGCTGATGATGATGATGATGACTAGCTCACTGGACCGGTTTAGATTAATGAAACATTACTCGATTCGTTTCATTTCAGAAACATTTACTATACAGGCTGTTGCAAGAAAATTATTAAAGAATATCATCATTTTTTATGATTTTAATTTTTTTTTAATTGCATTTAAAAAAACAATCCTAAAATAAATAACCCATGTATCAAAATGAGACGAAGATAACGGGACAAAGAGAGATACCCTCTTGATAAAGCCATTTGTCTAGTTTAGGAAGGCACCGATTCGGAACTCAGTTGTCAACTGAAAAGAACCAACAAGGCAGCAAAAACATAAAAATGTGCCTTTTTAATCTCGAGGTTTCAAAATTTATAATGTTTTCCGAAGCACGCAGTTCCTAAGGAGCCTGTTTAACCACCATGTTATTTTTTTACATTTAATTACAATAAATGCTTAGTTAACGAACATTCCTAATTACCTAAAATATGTATAATTAATAAATAGGAAAAATACGATGCCAGATAAAATGAAAACAACAATATCGCTTGAGCTTCCTTAAACAACACTTGAGTAACGTATACTATGAGTTGGCAGGCGTCATCAATACTAATATTATAAAGAGGTAACGTTTATATGTTTGGATGGAGAGGTAATCTCCGGAACGTCAGATCCGATTCTGAAATTTTTTTCACTGATAGGAAGCTATATTATACGTGAAACCGCGGGGGACAGCTAGTACATCCTAACTATCCTAACTACCTATTATAAATGCGAAAATGAGTTTGTTTGTTTGTTACGCCTTCACGCCTCAACTACTCAACGGATCATCATGAAATATGCTATTTTTTATCCCGGGAACGCAGCTCAAACCGCGGGGGACAGCTAGAACAAACATATTTCCACTACTAAACAAAGGCATATACCATTCCCACCACAAACTGTCCCGGCTCAAAGCAGCTCCAAGCGGAATGTCAGTTCACTTGTCAGGTAGTTTACAAATAAGACGTTTAAATAACCTAAAACGGAATTACCATATCTTAGCACCCTGTATATAAATGAGGCACGAATTTAAGCCTATGATTGAGGGGTCACGCAATGATTTTTAAGGAAGGGGTGGAATTACGCTTATTCCGCTTTACGGAAATATGGTTTACAATTATTTTCGGTATTATGATGTTAGCTTTTTTATGGAGTGTAATGTTTTAAAAATAACCTGCGGTGTAAAGACATTGAATTCGTGGTTTGTACTTAGGCTGATTTTATTTAAGAAAAAGATGTAAGGTTCCGCGCAAAAAAGTTAAAACCGTATAAAGGCGGGCGAAACCGCGGGGGTTACCATCACGATTAAAATGTTTTCCATACAATTTTAAGTAAATTCTTTGTTAAAAATTTCATTTTTAATTCTAGCTTTTTTTGAGTGACTGTACTTGCATAATCATCCAATACACTAATGTATACCAAATATCAAGTCAATCCGACCACTGGAAGTGGTTGAAATTCGACTTGCAAGAAGACCCGAACAAACATACATACATACATTGCAAGCTAAATAAAAGCTTGTAACAGAACATAAATACAACAGACACTGCAGTATATTTAAAAAACTATTCCATTTTCTGCCAGCAACAAGAAACCATAGAGATGAGTTAGTGCGGTTTGCGGCAACGGATGAACAAAAAAGGGCTCGTTTGTGCTCTTGGCTGACTCGAGCAAAGGATGCTGTTGTATAACGTTACATTTATTATTATTATACATATCTTTTTTTTTACTAGTTATAGGCCTGTGTTTGACCGCAATCTCACCATGGTAAGTGATGATGCGGCTAAAGGTGGTGCACACACAAAGCCTAGAAGGAGCTGGCTCTCAAGTGCAGCTGTCGGAACACACCGATAGTTGCTTGGCGACAGATTTTCAACTTGAGGGTGGTAGCCAGCCAGGCGGGTACTACAAAGTACCCTACCACCGCGCTATGGTTTCCTCACGATGTTTCCCTTCGCCGAAAGCTCAAGCTCATTGTAGGATTCGAACCCGGGACCTTCGTCTCGGTATCCGACGTCACTTCTACCTATGCTATCATTGCCTTAAAACTTTTTGTTTGTTTTCTTAAATCTGTTTGTTTTTTTATACATTATAGAAATTTGAAAAGGGAAATTGAACCCTATGGGGGCAAAACAGGGGATCGCATTTGTAACCGCGGGGTAGACAACATAACAATAAAATCACATAGGTAACTATAACATAGACTATACTATGCTTACTTCAAAAATAAAACTGTTATTTCTATGGAATATATGGATACTCTACATATACAAGACTAGATAAGTATATTTCCTTCTCTTATAGTAGGGTCTATAGATTCATAGATGAAAGTTCAGACCTTCAACGTGACACCTTATGAAATTAAGTAAAATAAATTCAAAAGAACCGCGAGTTTTAACTGAATACGAGATAAGGCCTTAATTAAAGATTTGTTGTACGACAACAATCACAAACTTACCTAATCTGTACATAATTGTGTATCTAATCTTATTAGACGCGGAGTGTCCTACGTCGCCCTCCAAGCCTCCTTTCGACCTAGGCCCAGCCTAGTCTGGATTTAGAGCTGTATACAGTCTTAAATCAGGTTTAGTTTCAGATATAAGACGGAATTTAATCCTAGAAACTAATATTTTACAAGCTTTTATTTAACTTGCAATGTATGTATGTAACTATGTTTGTTCGGGTGGAATCTTGCAAGTCGAATTTCACCCACTTCCAGTGGTCGGATTGACTTGATATTTGGTATACATTAGTGTATTGGAAGACAATGCAAATACAGTCACCAAAAAAAGCTTTAAAAATGTTTTTTTTTTAACAAAATCTTATTTTTTTTTTCATCCAACTAAGTCGGCAAACAAGCATATGCCCCACCTGGTGGTAAGCGGTTAACGTAGCCCTATGAACGCTTGCAACACATGACGTATCAAACCCGACCTTTCCCCGACGCTTCCCCCCTCCCCGATTAGCTCTGGCAACTTTACTCACGCGCAAGAACACTTTTTTGGCTGCGGTATTCTGTAAGGCGGAGGTACCTACTTCCCCAGTCGAGCTGCTCTCTGAGCGACTGAGTTGACTCTACCACTTGAGTTCTGAATACACTCCGGCTAGACACTCAGCAAGGATTTGAAAGCCGAATTCACAGACACATCTAGTTTCAAAACAATTAAAAAATAATCACCAAGTCCATTATGGCATAACAAACAAAATGGCGTATGAAATAAACAGCAAATTTCAATGAAAATCAACGGTACAGCAGGATTTTGAACCGGCGACCTGACTAGACAGGGTCAACGTTCTAACCTGACGACTGAGCTATTGCGGCACACCACGTGACTGTTTTTTTTCTATCGTTAAATAACCATTTGTTAGACTCAGTGTGAAGTTGAGGGGGCTTATAGTTCCCCCTTATTCATAATAAAGTTATCAAACGTTGATTCGCTAAAATTCCGAAGTCTTTATCTGACACGTGACATTTGGTGATCGAAAGAGTGAGACAGGGCACACTATTAATTACACTGATTTAGTTAAAAAGTTATTATGAATGAGGGGGTTAGATTGTATCTTCAGACTAGATTTCGATAAAATATGGTAGGCAAGTAGTCGATTTATATGGATTTTCCTGGATTTACTCACTGACTGACGGTAAATCATTGAATGTTAGTAATTAGTTACATGACACTGAAAAAAATGGAATACAAGTGACTACAAAATTTTATTTAACAGCAACACAAAATTTGATGACCTAAACAGAGTGAATTACGAACTAAACTTACCAGTAACAAAACTAGTTTTGGTTCGTTACTAAATTATTTGATTAAATGTAACTAAAGTTAGTTTCCCGACAACAAAACGTCAACTTACTTAACTAATAATGTAGATCATTTTTTCAGTGTAGTTCCGCGGGAGAGGCTGGACCAATTCCTAATGTCGTACGAAAACACAAACAAGAAGCATTTCCTAACGTCAAAAGCGAAGTCAACCTTCGGATCGATTCAATACTCGAGTTTCAAGTATTACATGGTATTACTTGAAACACTTCAGGTGCTCATGTATCTAGTGATTAAATATAACTTCAATGATTTACTTGGAAACTCGCTCTATGGTCCGTAATCTAGAACTATCTATGCTCAAGTCAAGTTTTAAGTCGAATCTAAAACAATTGAATTTGGAACCTACATCATTGATATTAGATTTATTTTAGATTAACACCATCTATTCCTGAGACTTGCGTGTTTTGATCTCGTTCTAACACATACCTATGTCTGTTGAGATGAACATCTAAGATCACGTGTAAGTGAATCTTAGTACAGGATTTAGGTTATTATGTTCCTTATTATACAGGTCGTTGTTTTGGTCAGCGACGAGCGACTCAGGGTCGATAATACAAATGATACTGGTGCTAAAAAATATATAAAATTTTGAAAATCATGTAATAAGCTAAAGTGTAGACATAATACTCAACAGGAGTACGAGGGAGTAAAGGGGTGGGGCGATGGCGGCTTGCGCCTAGCTCTAGTCTGTGCACGTGCCTAGTAACCATACTTTACGGTAATTTTATTTCAAATTGAATAAGGTATTTCTCAACATATTTACAGTATTTAATGGAATTAAGTCAATTTTTGGGGAATATATATTTTGTACTACCGCTCCTGGGTCGCTTGTCGCCGACCAAAACAACACCCTGTATATTATTCAGGGTTTGACTTAGGACAGATGCGAGATATTCAAACCAGAATGGTTTCGTACTGTGCGGGCTCAAAGGAGCTTCCTTCCGCGGACGCTCAGAATGTGGAATGAGCTCCCCGCTGTTGTTTTCCCAATGGATTACAGCATGGGGTTCCGAAGCTCGCTGTTTTGTTGCTGTCATCAAAATTCAACGAAGCCTCCGGAGACCGGGCGGGGAGCTTTTTCCGCCAACGCATTAGCTTCAAAGAGGAAACGCTGCCAGCCTTCTGGGAACCTTGCCGTTAATCGGAAGCAGTGGCAGAATTGAGGAATGTTTCTATATATAGATTGTAATTTGTACATATTTTTTGTAAATAAACTTTATCTTAGTACCACTATATAATCGTATTAACCAATTTATATTCTGTGTCCACGTAATAAAGCTCAGTTCAACTTACTTACTCTACCATAGCTACTATAAATTCTAGCTAGCTACCAGTGTGCCCTATTTAAATTTATTCCGTTTCATTTTACCCTGATCCACCCTTTTTAGTCCTAGGTCGTACCACATTTTACCAATTGCTTTTAACTTCAATTGAATTCATATTTACTTAGGATAAATGGTTGGCATAATGTATTTGCATTTTCATATACTTTGAACTTACTAGAAGTAGCCTCGGTTACCTGCAACGTATATTTTAAACTAGATTCCACCGTACGGTATAATCCGCTTTCCGGGAGGATTTATATTTTCCTGGTATTAAAAGTATCATATTTTTATTAGTTTAGTATGAAGTATGTATTTCCAACCAAGTCTTAACTAAATCTGTTCAGTAATTACGGCGTGATTGGATAAAAATCACCATTCTCAAACTACTGTGACGTGACATCAATTTTTTGATTGATCGGGCATACGAATTCAGGTGGACAGAAAATTCCAAGCAATTGACCAAGAAGTCCCAATCTTAGTCATCATCATCAGCCTATAATGTCCCAATGCTGAGCACAGACCTCTTTTAACAAGTTAGGGTGAATGGGAATGGGCACATACTCCACCACGCGTGCCCACTGCGGATCGGTGGAGGTAGTGGTCAACCTATTGTTGGGGTTTTCAAGCCGCCTAGGCCTCCAACTAGCTTAACGACTGTCACAATAAAGTGATAACGGGGACATACTGATTTATGTGCCTTCCGAAGCACGGAAAACGCTCGAGTTGAAATACCACTAGGCGGTCACCCATCCAGGTATCGACCACGACGGTAGCTTAACTTTACCGATCGATTAAGAACGACTTACCATGCTGCACCTAGAGCGCTTCAGAACGGCTACTCATGCTACACCACGAACGGTTCAATCTTAGTACTTTCACCGAAACATTTTATTTCTAATTTCCATAGTCCAAATACAAAAGGCCCCAAAGCTGTACACTGTCAGCTTTTAAGCTCCATGTACGTTTAAATAAACAAGCACACGCGAAATAATGTGATCAATACTCGTCACTGTTGAAAATTCAATTATTCCATTTCAAAAACAGATTTGTCGGTGTTCGGTGCTCGCATGAATATCAAAGCCCGGCTGGGCCGCATCGGTAAGGATTATGTCCGACCATCAATGAGTTAAATAGCATAGGAGTGGACTGAGTAACATGTTTGCGAAATGTTTTTCCTGACATAAACATCTAAGGTAAGAGTGATAGATAGTTCCCCTAGATAATGATTCCTGGGCCTCTTCATCGTTCATCTAGTGTTGCCAGGTCGCGTGTGTCAAATTTCGGAACGTAAGGATAAAATAATCGGGATTTTGGGTTTCAAATCGGGACAGTAGTGAAAGTCTGAATTTGGTGAGAAAATATGAAAGCAAAAATATTTGTATGTAGTAGCAGCTTAGTTATATTCAGTTTTCCTGTCAAAATTATCAAATATAGTAAAGAATCATGAGGTTAGTGAAAAATCGGGACATTTGGCGTCCCGATCAAGGGTTAATCGGGACGTGTCACCAGACCCCTGAAAATCGGGACGTCCCGCGCAAATCGGGACACCTGGCAACACTATTCATATCTCAATCTCAATTAGCCCTTTATCCTGAAATATAGGGTAAGTTACTATTTTTTTTCTTTATAATATATCTCTGAATTCAGTTTGCCTCTTGGCAAAGGCCTCCTCTAATAATTTCCATTGCCTTCTGTCCCTTGCGACTGATCATTCATATATCGCTGTTTAATATTTAAAGCCCATTTAAAGTAAAAAACAACTTATTTTCTTTTGGACAAGTACGAAGAGTTTTCAATAGAAAAAAGCACTGCCTTAGTCGCTCCGAGAGTCAATGTCGTTGCCCTATATCTTGGCATACTTGTTGCTGATGCCCGGCGAGTCTGACTATAGTTTTATTAATTAACGAGATAATATTTTTTACCTACACTAATCATAAGAAAAACCGCTTGTTTACTTTTCTCAAGCGATAAATTGTTTACAGCTTCGTCGCATACGGTGAGACGTTCGCCCGGTGTGCTAGCTAGCGGCTACACAAAGCGCTGGCTGGCTGCTTTTTTGTTGATTACTCTCATTGAACCGAGCACGGCAGCCTTTTTAGCTTTAATTGGAAACGAGATATTGTAGCGATGTTTATACTTAGGTACACTTGTTTTATATTTTGTCAATGAGTAAGCTACGGTACAGTTACTTATATGACAATGCTATTTATATGAGTACAGGGGCATAAATTACTGTAATTTCACAATAAAACAATTAAATAAAACGTTTTCTAGGTATGGTACAAAGTTTACAATGACTATTGTTCCTGTTTAACCGAAACTTTGCAAGTATCAGATTAAAATGGGTACCTAATTAATGAAACAGCCGTTGGTTGCAGCTGAGACCTTCAAGGCTGAGAAGCCTTAGCATTCTCTATAACAAAACTCGAGGCAGAAAACTTCTCACCCGTTTGCGTCAGGTTATATGTAGGTACTTGAGCTTTATATTGTTTCAAATTGCCATATTAGTGACATAGTCCTTGCTGAGTATTTCTCAAATGCTTACCACAGAACCGGTAGCTTAGTAAGGCACTTATGACCTTCAGAAGTGCCTTGCTAGGCTTAAATATGAGACAGATAATATTGATAGAGCGCGAGCGGTTCCATAAAGAGTAGAGGAATCACCTAGTTAGAGATTAGGTGACATGACAACAAAAATACCAAGATGTTCTCCTAATAACTAACAATATCTATATCGAGAGAGGTAGAGCGCAGCGTTTATTCGCTCAAAGAGCAGCTCGACTTTGGAAGTACCTCCACCTTACAGAATACCGCACACAAATAACTTTATGTTGTGTTCCTGCGCGTGAGTAAGTGAGCCAGAGCTCATAGGGTAGGGAGGAAAGGTCGGTAACGCGTGAGCGATGCTTCGTGTCTTGCAAGCGTCCATATGGCTGCGGTTAACCGCTTACCATCAGGCGGGCCGAAGGCTTACAAAAAAACGACTTACTTCTTTTCGCATTCATATGGATCGACACCAGTGTTTGTCTTAAAAAAACAACATGCTTATAAAATCACGGGCAGAAACAGCCCCTAGCCTAATTTTCCCCATTAAACGAGAGGGTCTCGAGACTCGAAAAATGTGAGGGAAAATTGTTACCATGCATCCGCAATGATAATTATAATTAATTTTATGTAAAGCCACATTGTCGCTCGTTCTATGAAACGGCAAATTTGCATCTTTACAGACCCCAGGCGTTTGTTATTTGAATATTTTTCGGCTCGTATATTTATTAGGATGGAATTTTCATGTCGCTAATGAGCGTTCCATTAAATTTTAAATATGAAACAGATTCCTTTTGTTTTGTTAATTTTATTATAATTAGCGTGAGATTAATTTGGCGAATAAGACGCTGCGTGTACCTTTTGTGAAAGGTGTATTGAGTTGCAGGTAGGTCGTATAAATTGTTAATGGATCTTTAGCAGAAAGAAATAAAATACATTTTATTACATGTGTATGAAATAAGCGAGTATTATACTAACATGATGGTATATCCATGCGAGAAAGGGAGAAAAAAATGTGTTTTTCATAGTGGTATAGGGGCAGACAGATGACCCATTTTAATGTCTACATGTTTATTTTTATTGCACTGAAAATCATGCTTGACCACATGAAGGGTTCAAAAGTATTGTATTTTTCATTATTCGATTTTTTCAACGTTTGAAAATGTCATAGTGAAATTAACCTTAACCTATCTATCGAATAAAATTGTCAATTACCATACCATGAATAATTGATTCAATAAATAAACCTTATTATACAGTAAATTTTCCTTTGGCATAATGAAACGTATTTTTTTGTATACAAAGAGTAATTTAAATATAGAAGGTATTTAATTTCCAACTCATCAAATATTAAATCAACCCATTTAGCAGGTCGTCCGACAAATCCTTGTAACGCCCGAGATTTTTGGTTATGACGTCACATGGCGGGGTCGTTGAACTGAGACCCGGCCGTACCGCATGGCCACTCAGAACCGTTTGGCGACTAAAGATTGTTATGGATTTTTTGCGAGAGCAAAGGTAGTTTTCTAAAACGTGCTATTGTAGCAAGGGATGGCGATATTAGTGGGATAAAGGGGCGTAATTGAATGGATTGGCTAGGGATAAATGGTTTGGAAGAAGACTCGACGAGATTTTATACATTACTCACCATATCTCGTAATTTTTTATTTATTTTTTTTACTGTTTATAGGCCTGTGTTTGACCGCAATCTCACCATGGTAAGTGATGATGCGGCCGAAGGTGGTAAGCACACAAAGCCTAGAAGGAACTAGCTCTCAAGTGCAGCTGTCGGAACACACCGAAAGGTGCTTGGCGACAGATTTTCAACTTGAGGGTAGTAGCCAGCCAGGCGTGTACTACAAAGTACCCTACCACCGCGCTATGGTTTCCTCACGATGTTTTCCTTCACCGAAAGCTCAAGCTCATTGTAGGATTCGAACCCGGGACCTTCTTCTTGGTATCCGACGTCACTACCACTGAGCTATCATCGCCTTAAAGTCAAAGCGAAGTTTTGTTTTTAAGTCAAAGCGATTTAAGCAATTTTCTCGCACTGTTGGTATATGTTACTGTAATAACCCGTATATAGGTATATCGCAGGTTTTACGAGTAAATCTTAGGATTTACCAATATGAGCTGGTAAATGTAAGGTTTGATATGAAATGAGACGATTTATTGTATAGTATCGCTTGCCAGCGAAGCGGAGGGAGGTGACATGGCCGGCTGGGTGCATATTGCAGTTAGACGGAAATTATTTGCAATGTTTACCGATTCTCTGAGGTAAACCTAAGATTTACTGATTAAGTAGTAAAGTAAGCTAGTAAACGTCCGATATTAACTATTATCATAGATCTTTTCGCACTTCTACCATTAGACTTGGTAATCTTGGTATCTTATGTTTTTTAAGTAAAGCAATATTTTAGTATTACGTTGCATTAATTAAAAAAATATATCCCCACTGCAAAATACCAAGAGAATATCCAACTTAATCAAAACCATGTCCACAGAATACCTACCAAAAAAATGGCTGCTTATAAAGAATTCTTGCACACCACGGCTTCTTATCTCTTAGTGTTTACCATCCAAACCAACATGAACCTCCCCTCATCTAACCACATATAAAAACATATGCCGGGGAAAACGAACGTTTGTGATAAGGGATCTAATTAAATTGGTGGTACTGAAGCTTGCGGACGTGAAAAACGCAATGCGAAATTAAATTGAATTGTATTTTTTCTTTGCCAAATCATAAAAAATTGACAAAGATATAGTGACATATATAGTGGGGGCTCGTGACATCACTTTAGAGTAAAAATTGTACCATAACTTTGATAGCAAGAAAGCGAGTTACTTACTTTTACCTTTGTCATTATGCGCCCGCTTGTTGCAAAGCACAGCAGCATAGCATGCCACAGCAGATTTCTGCAGGGTCTGGTGATGTTGCAAGCGTTAAGAGTGCGTACCAAGCCAGAAAAATATCGCAATGTCAGATGAAACAAACTTATGTCTAATCTTCGCGTGGAGATGAGATGGAGATAGCGTGTTTCGCGGCACAAAAATGAACGAAGCGCTTCTTATCTAAATAACTCGTAAAGTATAGAATATTTTTAAAAATCGTTAGTAGCAGCCCTAGGTCATATGTTAGTGATATTATTTATCGAATTTTTGTCTTAATTAGATACACCATGAACGAATAAAACCGAAAATTCATTATTATTAGAGGTAGCTTTGTGATTTTTTTCTATCGAGGTAATTTCATTCCATTATGTTTTTGCTCAGGCAGAACCCTCGCGTATATAATGAAAATACCCATATAAAAATATTTTTTCATTTAAATACTATTTACTTGGATAAATTTCAATTCTAAGATTGTTATTTTGCTTTATACGCAGCCTTAAAGGCTACGGGAAACGCTTACCATCAGGCGAGCCTGATACCTCAGTAGTACAAACAAGCATTAACTGTTCTAAAAGTTTTTCAGCATGTATTTCACAAAAACTAAGGATACGCCCACCGGAACATTTTGCAAAAAACTTCTTCATACATGTAAACAGTACCGCCATTTGTTTGTTTATTTGTTGGATCAAACTACGAAGTTCCGCGTTGCATAGGCGTACGATGTAACCTTGTATGTGCGTGCAATGCACACATACCAGAAAAAAAAAACTAACGAACTGTTCCGCGGACCGCAGACGACTGAGTCACATTGGCCCTAAACTAACTTTTTAGGGCCAGCGCGTTGGTGCCATTTCATGGTGCGGTTGGCCCGGTCCTTACGCCAGTAATATATAAGTCAATGATTTCACAAGCCAAACAAAGTAGTTACGAACTTTCGACCCCAACAACTCAGTAATGACGTAAGCAATGACGTCAATAAATCCAGAGGAGTGAATCAATTGCTGGAAATAATGGAATGATTGTTTTCTTGAGCCGTGCGTATAGTTTATTGTTCTCTTTAGATAGATACAGAATCGTGTATGTAATAAGAATGTTGTCTGTCTGTATTAATATGGATATAAGAATATTTCTAGCTAATAGCTGTCTCCCGCGGTTTCACCTACGTTCCCAGGATGAAATATAGCTGTCGGGTATAATGGGTACGAGCTTTGAACATCGGCGTAAGGTTTCGTGTTTGTCGGTCTTCTATAGGATATATTTTGAAGAGTGTGCTACAGAACTGTTCAATCTAATTCCTCCATCCCCATTTCCCCATCGAACCACAAGACGCCGGGAGAATTTCCACCCATACGTTGTCGACATCCCACGTATCCGGACACAACGCTTCGCTTCATCGTTTCTTATACGAACAGCAAAGGAGTGGAACTCTCTTCCGGGGTATGTGTTTCCCGACACCTATAACCTAGATGTATTCAAGGCCAGAGTGAATAGGCTTTTTCTGGGTAAGCGTGCTACATCCTCGGCCTCGTCATAATTCCTCATGGGGTCAGTCGAAGGTCAAACGCAAGCCTATTTTACATAAAAAAACATTATAATAATGGAAGCTACATTTTTATTTTTTTAAAGTTGTTAATCACTCATTAGTGAAAGTATTTCCAGAATCGAGAGATTACCTCCTTCATCTAAAGGTCTTTACCTATTTTACAAGCTTTTATTTAAACTTGCAATGTATGTATGTATGTTTGTACAGATGGAATCTTGCAAGTCGAATTTCACCCACTTCCAGTGGTCGGATTGACTTGATATTTGGTATACATTAGTGTATTGGATGACAATGCAAGTAAAGTCAACAAAAAGTACAGTCACTCACAAAAAGCTTGTATTAAAAATGTCATTTTTAACAAAGAACTTATTTAATATTAGAATAGATAATGGCCCTGATTCTGTTGTTCACAACTAAACTAATTTTAATGTCACTATGTCTCTTTCTAACAAAGAACATAAGAAAAGGATGTAAGAAATTTAGTCCTGTCAAATTAGTCCAATGCTTGTTTTCAATATAAATTTAGTCGCCATCTATCGCGGTTACGCCTAAATACACGCAAAATAAGACGGCAAAGATTAATTTGACAACTTAAAATATGTTCTATCCTTTTTCAATAATGTTCGTAAGAAAGAGATGAGATGTGACTAAAATTAGTTTAGTGCGATTTACAACAGAATCGGCACCACTGATAAGTTTTATTAAACTGTCGACATGTTTGAAAACACCTACGAGTTGTTGCGAGACAATCCATAGATCACGTGGCGCCTATACTTCTCTCTTTCAAGCTTAAGGGTGGATATCCCTACTCTTGCACCATTGTGTGAAAAAAATGGTCTATTTGACCGAAAATTCAGATATTTTAAGCCTATATAATTTTGAAACTTTTAGATTAGTTTTATTCGTTTATATACAAAATACTCACGTATCTACTTAGTTTAGTATGGAGCTGGCTCGCTGGTCCTCTTAAATAGAAACCGGTTAAAAATAACCGGTTATTTGAAGGTTTTGTCATTATTTCGTTCGGAGTTATTGATGATAAGCTATTCGGAGTTTATTCTGCGAGGATCGCTCCGACCTCGCACCTTTTCAGTTGAAATTTCTAAGCTAACGCAATTTCCCAGATAAAATCTAAAGGACGTAAATTGAAAACAATCTATACAGGGTGTTGTTTTGGTCGGCGACAAGCGACCCAGGAGCGGTAGTACAAAATATATATTCCCCAAAAATGGACTTAATTCCATTAAATATGTTGAGAAATACCTTAGGTATTCAATTTGAAATAAAATTATCGCAAAGTATGGTTACTAGGCACGTGCACAGACTAGAGCTAGGCGCAAGCCGCCATCGCCCCACCCCTTTACTCCCTCGTACTCCCGTTGAGTATTGTCTACATTTTAGCTTATTACATGATTTTCAAAATTTTTATTTTTTTATTTTTATTATTTAAAAAAAAACAAGTATTTTTTTTATTCAAATAGACCTTCGCAGGCACTTATGAAAAGTCTGACTCTAATACTCTAATACCGGTTCTAATTTTTTTTAGCACCAGTATCATTTGTATTATCGACCCTGAGTCGCTCGTCGCTGACCAAAACAACGACCTGTATATAAATCTAAACAGACAGACCCTTTAACAGCATGACACTAATCCCAAGCTCCAACTATCAAACTGAATTAGTCTTCAAGGCGCTAGTAATAAAACACAAACCAATCGTTCTCCTGCACGTAGATTCCATTACTTTGTTACAATCAGTTTCAATTTTCTAACAAACATTTTCATTCGACTACATTTTGTTATACTGCTTTATAGGTAGCAAACAAGCATACGGCACGCCTGATGGTAAGCGGTTACTAACGCCTGCAACACCAGGGATCTCACTCGCGCAGTGCCTACCTTGCAGAAATCTCTTCACACCCTTTTTGAAGAACCCCATGCTGTACTCCATTGGGAAAACCACGGCGGGGAGCTCATTCCACAATCCCACACCCTAGGCACACGCTTTGAATCACAAACACTCAACAAGCGGTGGCCATTGGTCGTTGAGCGGGCCACATCGAGGAACAATCCCTTAGAGTAGTAATACTGTAGGAATACCGAGCAATCCGAATCCGAAACTAGTTTTGAAGTAAGGACCAATCACTGCATCGTGTGTTCTTGACTTGACCAATCAGAGCGCATGTGTCCTTGACTTAGCCAATCAGAGCACATTGTCTACCCATCGCGTTTCTTTGGTTTAATTGTTCGATGGCGGTCCAATACCACCAATACTATAAAGAGTCGCCATTTCGTTACAGTATACAACTGATATGGCGCGTCGTGAATCTTCGTTCGCACAGAAAAGAAAGTATGGCCCCGATGATTAACGAAAGAATGCTTAAAACTTACAATCAACCTTAGATCACTACTATAAGGTTCATAATATACTGCAGCTGTTAGTTCCGTCTCACTCGCAAGTCACGCCCCTCCGCACGGCGCGCGCTAAATGGCGGCAGCTGCCGACCAATAGCGTTTCCCGCGCTTTGAAAAAGTATATTCTGCGCAGGTACATCGGTAAGCCATATTAATTGGGTACTACTGTACTACGACGATAAATTCGCAGGGGAGTAAGTGTCTCTTCTTTATGTAGTAACGTTAATATACTTAAAACTATACCAATATTGTAAAATAATAAGCCCGCCAGCTGATTTATCTATAAAGTTGTTTGACCTTAACCGGCACTCGGCTACACGGCATGGCAACCTTCGGTTATACTGGTATCACGCCTCCTAGTACCGGGGCGTATATTACATAATAAGTACTTAGGACGTGTTATTCACGCGAATTACTAAAGTCTGATACTTTGCACTAGTATAATTGTGATTTCAATCATCGTAAAGGCTTTCATTGCTGGTTATATCTATCTCATAGATATAGGCTAGATACCCAATAAATTTTAGTTATTAAAACTAAAAAAAGCCCTGCACTAAAAGGTTTAAATAATATAATTGGCCCATTTTCTTTCTCTATATCGTAAGGGCCTTAGTGTAAGCGATTTTAGTAATGAAGTAAATAAAATAAAATAAATATCCTGGGACATTCCTCACACATGGTCATCTGATTCCAAACTAAGCAGAGCTTGTACTATGGAAACCAGATAACTGATATAATACATATACTACTTTTTGTTTGTAAATACATACTTAATATACATAATTACACCCAGACTCAGGACATACAGACATGTTCATGCACACAAATGCATGTCCTGTATGGGAATCGAACCCACGACCTGCGGCGCGTAAGGTGAACCTTAACCAACTGCGCCAACTGGCCCGTCGAAAGTCTAATATTTTAATAAAAAAGCGAGGGCAGGGCTTTTCATAGCGTGTTTTTTTTTTATACTAGTAGTAAATAATTTATTCAGTTTTTTGGTGTCGTAATTAATTTTGCATTTTTTTTTATAAGTCGTCTGTGGACGCCATTTTGAAATAAAATCAAAATGGCGGAATTACAGAACCCCTTTCATACGTTAAACTTATAATAAGCCATTATTATTATGTACATAGGTAGATTAAATAAAAAATTCATTTGAAAATATGGCAACATTCCTCGTCGGAGTATTGACAACAATGGCAACATAGAACAATTTGTTCTTTGTACACGTATAAAGAACATAATTGGAATATTAAAATATGTAATTTAAAACAATGTACCTACGCCAGGCGACGCATTTTTTTTGCGAATTGTTTTTGACCAAATAAATAACTGCGTCGCGTCAAAGTGTGAGGTGACCCTTACTAATAATTGAAAAACAACCGAGAATAAAAACCTAATTTGTAATCATTGAGCGAATTACCCTGCGGGCCGTTCGAAAGTGGGACATAATGACAAAACACCCAGTTTCCAGCTTATTATTAGATATACCCAGTAAATATTTATTTTTATTAAAATCCATTCCTGGCGTAATGAAACAAACAAAATGGCAACGTTTCACATTCAAGGTTCCGTGCAATCTAGAACCCTTTGTGGAAAAATCTCTTGCATCAAAGTAAACATGTTCTTTAAATAGTATTATAGTGAATTGTTTCTTTATAACACTAGTTTCCCCGCTGTTTTACCCCCTTAGGGTTGGATAGGAACTTTATTTACATAACACATAAAAAAAGAAAAAAGTATACAGAATACTACGTTCAAAAGTAATTAGATACATATTAATAATATGAAAATTGCCATCGCACGGAGAATAATAAAATATGTTTACGTTTTCATTTAAATAAAAATTATGAGTAATTTCGTTAGGTGTAGATATTATATTAAAAGGTCAACAGCGTACATTGACCTATACCTACCTACATACTTATACTATATAGTAAAAGATGAATATTTGTGCACCCACTGGCCAGAAACTGTCAATTTAGTTTATGCGCATAAAATCGGTAAAGATGAATTTTTTACCTTATTGCATAGATATTTAAGCTGCTTGTTCGCTATTAAGAGTTGTTTAAATATATCGAAAGCTGTTTTTAGGTGAATTCATGAAATAATCTCGTAATACACTACTGCGTAAAATAATGTTGGCGGAATCGCGGATAAACGAATTGTACAAAATACGGGTAGAATAATATTTTTTTTATGTACTGTATATACGATACCATACAAAATATTACGATTGGGGTCGGTAATACGCGGCTTCATTTACACCGTAGGTACGAAATTCGTTTTTCATTTGACACGGATATGTTTAGCATTTTGCATTTCGAAATACAATTAAAACCTTTTCAATAATCAAGTTTAAGTGAAGGAATAAAGAGATTTCAATGTTTGTGACTTGATATAATTCACATTCATAGTTAAAATTATAGTATTCCTTATGCGGCTTTCACATGTGGTCTTTATTTATCTATTCTAAAAAAGGAGGATTATACTCTTCTGTCTAAATGTGTCTCTAAACCATAGATAAAAATATGGTGCTAATTAGTAAGTAGTTCCACTCACACTGTAGGTACATGTAGAATAAATCAGTGGTCTGTCATTCATCATTCTATCTAACGGAAAGTAGACAACGTTATCAATTGAGCGTATCGAAGCGTCTGTGTGCCAATAGCCTAAATAGGTAATATAAAAAAGCAGTAATTTTTATTCGAACAAAGAATTCTATCCTTTTTTAAAACGGTCGTGAATCACGAACTGTTATCAGTTTTACGAACGTCGCGGCGTCGCCAGGATGCAAAAATGTCTCTTATCGAACACGAATTAAGATACATTATCATATCTCTAGCGTTGCGAAATAAAAGTTGAAACATCTATTATTTGAACGTGGAAAACTTTTTTAATCGCTGCAAATATAACGTTACGTAATCAGTGAATCCCTGTATATGGTAAATGTCATTATATTTAAAAAAAATACGCCATTCCATACCATTTAAATAAATAATGAACGAAAGTGTTTTGAATTCAAAGAGACAAACATACTTATTATATCGATAAAATAAACCCCTTTACCGCCACTGCTATTGACTGTACTCCCAAACAAATAAATTGTATACAAGCGTAACAAAACCCGCCTAAATGTAGATGGAAAACGGCTTGGGAATACCCGGGAATCGGGTCGATTGTACCGGGCGTTCTCGGGATTTCCATGGCTCCTCGAAAAGGTCGGGTAACAACGACGCTATAGAAAAGTAGGAAGCACCGAAAGGGTTGATTTCAAGGGAAATTGAAGCAAACAATGATTTTATTTAGAGCTGCGAGAATGAAGTTACTTGTGAATGTCAATTGAATAAATGTCAAGTGTCGCTTGTTGCGTGAAAATAGGGTCATGACTAGTGGCTTTTAAAAGGGAAATTTGGTATGTGTATGTATCTAACAAAGACGCTAGCTACCAGCAGACTCAAGAATTTTAAAATGTCTGAACGAAAAGAGGAATGTTTGCGCTGCGCATTAGCGTGGGGCTTTCTGAAAATGTGTGTTTGTACAATTACTCAGGAAATAGCGTTTTATACGAGAGTAACCAGAGTTTTTATTTTATATATTGAAAGGAAATGTCTTGACGGGAGGTAGATAGAAGGTAGTAACGAATATGGAAGCCAATTTTCGCCAGGATCGAAGAAAGTACGAATTCGAACTTTTATCGAGTGTAAATCACGTTAAATTATTCTGGCAATATTTAGAAGGAAAATGAGTCAATTATTGCTTTGATTGGCCGTGGCCGTTCGAATTGACTTCGCACCTAAAAATTTTACAGCCGAATAGGATTCGAACCTTAAGTACGATTCGAGAGTAGGTAATTTCTAAGGAAGCGAAAAAAAGGAAGTAGAAAAATTGTGAATTGACGTTGAAGGCACTCTAATCAGTCCCATATTTTTTATGCGGTTTAAAAGCACGAACTCAAATCAGATGTGCTAATGACTTGATGACAGAAGTCGAGAGGCAAAGCCAGTCGTTAGTCTATTCAAAATAAATAATTAAAGCTGCTAATAATAATTTTAAAATAATAGTCCAGAAACCAGCTCTTCCAGAACAATTGAAAGTAATTTAAATCCATTTAAAAAGCGAACGTTATTGGCAAAAATCATTTTGTTTTCGTATATAGGTTAATTTAATTTCTTGCATCGTTTATTTTTGCATTGTTCCTGTAATTAAAAAGGGTTTTAAAAACTTTTTTATCGAACAGGTATACAAAAACTCTAGGTAAATCGCCGCTTCTTAATGACGACTCAGATTTAAAGACCTTTTTAGATGATCTTTTTCAGACTTATGACAACATTTATCCTGAATCGAAAATAAACCATATGTCATAAGAGCAGGTTGCAAATTCAACTATTACAATCACGACTCAACACTCGAAATTTTAATTGATGTTCTCTGATAAAAAAAAAGCAGGGGTGATGATTATTATTATAAGCATATTATGCAGTACGGCAGAAGAAATATATAAACAGTCGGCATCAAAAGTAAATAATCACCATTCCTATTAATATCATCCATTCTTAATAATCTTTTGATATTTCCATGACGGTATGAAAACTACGAATTGAGTAACACACGGTACTAAAGTTATCAACATTTTTGACGCTGGTTGTACAATAAAATTTAATTTGAATAAGAGTAAATTCCTCCAAGACAATTTAGAACAAGAAGGCGTTACCTAACTCCACTCGGTTCCAAATTTGGGACCGGTCAAGCAAGTCTAATTCAACAAGCCAATTTCATAATGTCAATAAACGCCGAGGTAACTTAATACCCCAATAAACACCATGGCGTATAGATAACAGATTACAATATTTGGCCAGACGATCTGATATTCGATATAAGATTTTTCTAAAGCTTTTGCTAATGTAAATCTTTGCATTTTAAAAATAAAGGCTGTCTAAGCTTTTAAATAAAATTATGGAGATTATTTTAATTAAATATTGGATGTATTTTTTTACTGTCACCATTATGTGATAATGTGGCCGAAAGTGGTGCACACACAAAGCCTAGAAGGAACTGGCTCTCAAGTGCAACTGTCGGAACTCACCGATAGGTGCTTGGCGACAGATTTTCAACTCAAGGGTGGTCAAGCCAGGTGGGTACCTGGCTGGCTAAAAAGTACCCCACCACCGTGCTATCGTTTCTTCAGGATGTTTTCCTTCACCAAAAGCTCAAGCTCATTGTAGGATTCGAAACCGGGACCTTCGTCTCGTAAAAAAATCTAATTAGTCCGTAAGTTAGATTATCAAAATATTGGAAACGATATTTTGCTTTATGAAATCATAAAAAAAATTACAAAGATAAAGCGCGTCAAAGTTCGGGAGTGGGACTCGTGCGTAAAAAATATACCACAACGTGACGTCACGCGGAACTCTAACTCACCATAGATATGGTGGGTGATTAATTAAACAAGAAATTACGAAGATTCGTAATTTCTTGTTTAATTGACAAAAGAAAAAATACGTGTCTTATATTTTTTGATAATGACGTAC
Source organism: Polyploca ridens (assembly GCA_951394255.1). NCBI lineage: Eukaryota > Metazoa > Arthropoda > Insecta > Lepidoptera > Drepanidae > Polyploca > Polyploca ridens. The sequence continues at coordinate 2,940,486 of OX596270.1, read as the reverse complement.
TTAATAGATTTTTTCGGGATTTTAACATATTACTTTTGAAACCTTTAAATATAGTTACGTGAGTACAAACAACACAGCATACCCATGAACTAACCGCTCGGAAGCAGTAGTGGTCAGCGTTTACTATAAAATAGAAATACTTTATTGCAAGCCGTGTTGCGAAGGTCCGAAGCGAAGCGACCACAATATGACCCCCTAAGCAGTAAAGCCCGGAGCTTTCCTACTTTGTCTTGGATGCCGCAACTGAGATATACGAAGCATGAGAAATATGTAGGTACACCATTTCCATCAGATCACAAATAAAAGTGAGTTCTACAGTTCCCGTTACTATTTAGCGATTTAAAAAAAACTTCTAATTGTTTCAGGCTCATAAACTTTCAATTAAAATGGTTAATAAAGTGAACAGGAGCAGCAAAAGAGATTTTTAAAAACCCATTAATAAAATTTTAAACGATTTTTTTTCTTTTACGAACGCCGAAGTTACCTGAATATATAAAATTGAGGGTGAAACCGTTTTAAACGTTAATGTACAACTGATTTGTCCAATAGTGGATTAGGTAACTGTTGCAGGAGTAAGTAATTGTCTTTCAGAACCAAACTAATGAGAAAGAGTTTGTTTGTCCTTCTTAAACGTCGTAATAGGCCAACGGGATCAATCGATATTTTTTATGCACAGGAACTTTTTAGTCTCGAGCTGGTTAGGTGAAGAATATCTAAATGTATACGTTCCGCTTAGTTTGAGATCAGATAGCCGTAAGTAAAGACTGTCTCAGGATATTTATTTATTAGTTGATTATACGTATACTACCCGTGCGTGATAAGTTTAGACCCGAGTGGAATGCGACTCTCTCGCCTGCCCTGATGGCGCCCGTATTGTACTTATAGCATGAAGCAATAATCCAGTTACACGTACGTAAGTTTTACAAGAGTGTCGGGAAGTAATGGTTAACCGAAAACACATTGCCAGCATAAAAAATACAGTCTAGGGTGGCCGTCAGCTACAGCAAAAAAACACTCTAATACCGGTCGTGTCGAAACAGCTTAATAGACTATTATTACAATATTTTATTTTTAGGCATCCGGCTGCTTTTGACGGGCACTGAAAGGTCGTGGGGAGCCTAAGAGAATTAACTATTTGAATATTGTGTATCATGTTAAAACAAAATGGGTAGTAAATTCTTTAGGGAATATCATGTGGTATTGAAGTCTAACTTCCGATTAAATATTTAGCGGATTTCTGAATCTCTTCAATTATTTCAATTTCTATTCGAACCAAAAAGGTAATGAAGGAAACCGTAAAGTAAAACTCCGTACGTCTATCACAGGTCGAATAGAAACTTATACATACTGACATAAAGGTGCTTTCACATACATCAATCTCGTCACCACCAAGTTCACGAAGTTGTAAAAGTTGAGGACATCGGCCCCGCACCTAAGTCATCGTCACGGTAACATCCACATCCCTTAACTCTGATTCACCAGTGACACATGATTGATATGTCTGAAGACCTTAATAAAGGCAGCTACAGTCCCATTACCCGACAAAGCTCAACACACCCAAATCAATGCAAATTCGTTATCATCACGCAAACAACTTCAGCACAATTTGTGTCCCTTTTATTGGTATCACGCGAGAATACAGTTCACTTAAGCGCTTTCAACAATCTAGAAACCAGTCTGAGAAATTTGGTCCGAAAGGTTAAGGGTAGTATGTAGGCTAGATCGCGCGCCAAAACCAGCATTCATTTGTTACTTTGCAGTTGTGTTACAGGTACGCACACATGCATCAAATTCAAACTTGACGTTGCGTCAAGTTAGGTACGTACCGCATAACGTGGTACCAGCCGATAAAATTCCAATATTATTAAGTAACATTATATTTAATTTTCTATTTAAATACCTTTTCTAGTGGCTTATTTAAATAAGCGCAACCAAAGATTACATAATTATTATGCAGAATGGATTCACTACTTATAAGCAAAGGAAATTCAGTGCTATGCCTTATATTAGTACTTTGGGGGTACTTACGTTAACGTTTTTTGAAGAAGTAGGTACTAATCCATAGTAACTCTGTTTGTTTAATAAGTAATAATAATAAATAGTACTAAGTTTAGTCATAAATAATAATTAAATAAAATAAACATCCTGGGACATTCCTCACACACGGTCATCTTATCCCAAACTAAGCTGAGCTTGTACTATGGAAACCTTTTTGTTAGTAAATACATAATTACACCCAGACTCAGGACATACAGACATGTTCATGCATACAAATGCATATCCTAGGTGGGAATCAAACCCACGACCTGCACCGCTATAGGTGGAATCATAATCAACTGCACCCACTGGCCCATTTGTTTGTTACGCTTTCACGCCTAAACCACTGAACCCATCGCATTGAGATTTGGCAATCAGATACCTATGGTATAGAGAAGGGTATAGGCTACTTTTATCAAGAGAACGCGGGTGAATCCACGGGGTACAACTAGTATCATATAAAAAGGTAAAGTTTGTAAGTTGCATGTACGAGGCTTTGAAATTACTAATCCGATTCTGAACATTCGTTCACTAATAAGATAAATATGCTTTATTTGTACACCATATAGTAGAAGACGAAACAATACAAAAAAGAAGAAGTGATACAAAATAAGCAGTCTTATCGCTTAAGCGATTTCTTTTAGACAACCTTTGGGTAACAGGATATATGAGAATATGGAAGGTTTAACACATAAGAATACACTTTCATAACGTGAAAATAACAGCTCTAGAAAAATACAAAGAAAGGCAGGAAATGAGGAAGTTTATAGCGTGTGATAGCGTGAAATAACAAGAGATTTAAAAGAGTCTAACGTCGGGGCCCGTCTTATAGTCTGAGGGAGAGAGTTTCAGATACGTACAGCTTGGATAGTAAAAGATTGGGAATAAGAGTGAGAAGTGTGACTGGGAGTTTGGAAGTTAAGTTCCATGGGACTATGAAGAAGATGATGTTGAGGTGTAGTACTCGAAGCGTTCCTTGAGATAGCGAGGGGCTTTAGGATTAAATAAAACAATTCATAAGAGTGGCAATTTGTGTGTATTCCGCCGAAGGCGGATAGGAAGCCACTTGAGTTGTAATAGGAAGCTACATTATCCTCAAATGCTATAGGCTAATTTTCAATATATTTGCAATATAAATATCTTGTAGTACAGTGCCTAATTAAGCCAGTGCGAGGCCCTTAGCAAATGTTATCAAGGACCTTCGGCTCAGGTTATCTACTTTAATGGTTTATGTGCGGATCTAGCTTTCAGATTAAAAGAGATGGTTGTACAGAGACGTTTCACGACTTAATTACTCTTTTAAAAGATTTGGAAGCCATTCTATATTATGTTATTTTATTATTATCAAAGTCAAAGTCAAAGCCATTTATTCAATTTAGGCCCCAGAAGGGCACTTATGAAGGTCAAATTTACTGAAGTTACCACCGGTTCGGAACTCGGCCTTCAACTGAGAAGAATCCGGCAAGAAACTCAGCAAGGTTACATTTTTTATATATTTTTTGGACAATCTGACTATGTTTGGCTTTTTTTTCCAAATAATTAAAAATAAAAAAGATATACCTAAGCATAGATACAGACGAAAAAAGAACAAGAAAATAAATAAAAAATAATAACCTTAAAAATACAAAACACAATTATTGACCTACTGGCTTTTGTATAAGTATGAGCAAGGTGCACTTGTGCAGAGTGCAGCTACCTACTTCCAGACATCTTTATCTTCAATATAATCGGCTACTTTATAATAAGCTCTTTCTTTCAGAACTTTTTTTATATGTGATTTAAATTTAAAATCAGTCATCTTGGTCACCGCAAGTGGTATTTTGTTATAACAGCGCACACTATTGCCAAGAAATGACTTACGAACTTTAGCTAGTCTAAAATACGGAACAACTAATTTCTCTTTTTGTCTTGTATTGATATTATGAGTCTCCATTTTTGTTTTATACATTTCTTTGTTTTTACGTATGTACATTATATTTTCATAGATATAAAGTGATGGTACGGTCATAACGTTTATTTCCTTAAATAATTCCTTTAATGATTCACGAGCACCCATACTATAAATTGCACGAATTGCTCTTTTTTGTAATATAAAAATAGTCTCAATATCTGCTGCAGATCCCCAAAGTAATACGCCGTAAGATAAAAAGCTATAGAAGTATGCAAAATAAACTAATTTAGCCGTCTCGACATTCGTCAATTGTTTGATTTTCCTAACAGCAAATGCAGCAGAACTTAATTTACCAGCTAAATATGTTATTTTTATTAATTATGTTATTTTTATATTATTATACTATTGGCCATGCAGCGGTTCTATCCCTTACTTTGTATAATTATTAGTATACGCGAACGCAGGCCATTTAACGTGGGCCGTAGCCATTTATCTTGCAATGGCCAATTCAGTACTGGATACTTCATAATTAACACATTTGTTAAATTCGGTATAGCGGCGACTGATAGGGAGTTCTGGGAGCACCTCCGCAACCCGCTACGACTCGTTCGATGATTTTTTAGTATTTCATATGCAATTATTCCGCAGGGTTTCAAAACAGCAGCTTTCCGCAGGGTAAAACAATGTTAAACTGTCGCTTCGGAAATGCCTTGTATGAGGAGAAGAAGCGACGCAACAAACTCCTCACGGGCCCAATGTGTTTATTTTCGTAATATTACAATTAAATAATCACTTCATTGCACTTAACACATGTATAGTCTTAAATAATTATAGGCATCAGAACCGGGTCTAACAATTATTGCACTGAGATGTGTACAGCTCGAGCGCTTGTGATAAACTAACTGATAAACAATGAGGCTCAACACTAATTAAACCAGGACAAAATGCTCATCCATGATCAGATTAAAATCACGGAACATCATACACCCAGCAGGATAGGAAACCAAAAAAAATACTTTCGGGAACACAAAAAGATATGTTATCCTGGATGTTTCTCATCCCATTAACCAAGATACTTAAGTTTACAAACACACATCTGATAGAATACAGTCCCATATATTATGGCCATGTTACGGCCCTACAGTACACCAAAATCCAAACCAAAAATCAATCGACGCATGATATAGAATATTTTGACTACTATAATAAAAACCTTGCTGATGTTGTGCCTGAGGCAACCAAATTGACTCTAGAATAAAATAACGAAGAACAAGAAATATGTAAGCACATACCGAAGCTGAAATGGACAAGGAGCCTCTCAACCACAGAAGCTATACCCGTGCATGGAGGAGGTTAATCTAATGAACAACAAAGAAATAACAAAATACAACCCAGGAACAAAAAATCAAAATAAGAAAGAAGACAATAAAACCCCAGCACTCAACATACATCAACGCTCATCCCTCATCTATAGGCTGAACAGTCGGTCGATTGTGGTCAGCTGGTTGCGGTTAGCTGGCCTTCCTCTTCCACCCCAGAGCGTGTCACTCCTATATAACATGCACTCCTTGGTTTCTCCATGGCTATTCCGATACAACTATTCAGGTACCAGTCATTATAAACTAAGTTAGTTACATGATGGTTGATGTTTGAATGGTTGTATAGGACATGGGTCGGTCGTTGTACTCGCTGGGAGTAGTGCTAATCATCATAATAAAATGTATTTCAAATAATAAAAACGTGTTTCTCGTATCGATCGACAAAACTTATTGAACAACATGGTATATTAGCTCTAGAAATAATGTTATATATGATGCACCGGTGGCGAGATATCGATTTTTTATTAAAATGGATAATGCTCACAATGACTTTTAGGCGTAGTAGAGTGTGACGACGAGAATGAAAAATTATAAGAATTTATATTGTAAAGATTTGCAAAGAGGCTTATTAAGTTATGCTTAATAAAATAAAACCTACAAAGAAAATATCTAGTAACAATAATAGCTTTATAGTTAAAGAATATAATATAAGAACAGTGAATTATTTACAAATGGCCGTATCCATCGATATAATTGTATTCTACTAGCATTCTACTATATATACACAGCGTTCCCAATATTCACTCGGTTCGAATTAACTGAACTGCGTTCCGTTCACCTTACTTTAGTTTTTTTTTTTTTTTTACCGTAGCCTATGGACGCTTGCAACACCAGGGGCATCACTCGCGCGTTGCCGACCCTAAAAGTATAGTTTAGTGTGCCTTCGATATTCATGCAGTGTGGGCGCGTACGGAGCGGCATTAATAATACAAGAAATCAAAGTCAAGTTAACTTATTTGTTTTTCAAGTGAATAAATAGGTAATAATATCGTAATATCACAATAGAAAAAATATTTCTTCATTTAAATGCGGTGTAAATTCTATATGAACGACACGTTGAACGAAACGCGTAGGCGCTATGAAATTCATTGGCGCTTAAGATGTTTTTAATCCCGCTGTCATCAAGCTCGACGGATTTTTTGTTCGGATCGTGAAATCTAATAAAATACATATATTATATCGATGGCCGTATCCTAACCTTCTGTTCAGCAACGACGATTCATTAAAAAGCCGCACGATTAAAAATATAATCTTATTTATATTGTATTAATAAGACTAGTCTATCTATAAGCAAGTAACAAAATAAGCAATCAATGGCTAAAAGGGAGAACAAGGAAAATATTTTGGCATACGGGACATTTTCAAAAAGACTAAGGACGTATCAACCAATCATGAAATTGATACCGATTACCATAAGAACAATAAATTTATCAAAATGTCCATGGTGTATTTCATAACTCTAATAATGTAGAAAATAAAAATGCACTTATTATGTTCTTTTTGACAAGCGCATGTATACAGATATATGGATGACGTAATTTCCGGTGTCAATAAAAAGCGACGTGGTGTCACCTTGGGACACTGGGGGGAACTGAATATTTTCGCGATTGCGTCTTGTATATAAAGCTTCACTTGACATTTCATAGAAAAATGTATGGACAAATGGCGTCGCAAAATTGATGCTTATTAATAAATAAATTACGTTATTCTCGTACAAAAAAATTAAAATGTGGCCCCACGGATCTGTTGTACATATATTTGTGATTCGATTTAATATAAATTTATTACAAAAAGGATTCTTATTTTGATGGTATCACTAAAGAGGAAAACCTCGATTTTATGATTTTTGTAATATTCATAAGGTTTTTGCTATTTATAAAAGTAAAATTAAAAAAAAGGGCCAACACCGATCTGTTAATTGGTGTCTTGGCTTTATGATTATGTTCATATAATACTATTTCTTTCATGTTTTCATTCATAAACCACTAAAATAGCGAACCCTGTTTATGACGTTTAGCTTACATACCGCCCTTAACTTGGTGCTTCAAATCAAGACACGCCAACAAATTTGTAAATCTAATATCTCGCCCTCAAAGCTACTCTTAATAAGGAGGAAATAGGGCAGTATTTAGATCCTTCTGGAATGCGGTCAAAAGCAGAAGTAATCAAAATATTAAAAAACATAACTCAACTTTTATCCAACCCAGTAAGTTAATTGGTGTCGCAAATAAATTACAGTTAAAAACATTCCTGGTACAAAAAGCGTAGCCGCTGTCTCGTCGCGCCAGGGTGAAATTTCAGAATAATTATGTAACATATAAAAATGAATTCAGATGGTTGACGTAGTCTGCTTCAATTACGTTAATTGGATTAATCAACCTCTCTGCATGAGTTGGATCGGACGCAATGCTGTCTCGCTGTGGTTTCCCTTGTGTTTTTGAGAATGATATTCTGTCGCAACTTCATAATGTCAAATAGTTTAAGTAGTAATAAGTCTTGTTATGACCTAAGCCGGTTTATACAATTTCGGCGTTTCAACTGTTATTTTATGTCCGAAATCAGGCATACGTCCACTTGAAGGACGAGGGATCCAATTCTCGCGTTCTTCGAAATTAACCTCGAATCGAACTTACAGTTCGAGTCCTATTCGACTGTAAACTTTCGAGGGGCGGATTCAATTCGAACGGTCCCGACCAATCAAAGCTCTAGTTGACTGGTTTTCCTTCTAAAAATGCCAGACTCTAAATTGCCAGAATAACGTAACGTGATTTACACTCGATAAATGTTCGAAATCGTACTTTTTTCGATCGAGCGACCAAATTCGATTGGGTGATAATTGGCTCCTTGGTCTATTCGCAATACCAGGGGGGTCGCTGATGTTGCCGACCTTTACAAACCATACCATCGGCTATGATAAGATGCAAAGAGTATTCTAGTTCTTTCTATTGTTCTTTAAACTTCTGATACTAGTCGTATCGGTGTATCGAATATACTTATATTCAATGGTAAAAGAGCTGTATAATATGAATCAAAATAAAACAGATGTGAATCACCCAAATCCAGACGGTACCAAACAACTATTAAATCATCTGTGCCCGAGGGAAATGATAAGGCGTATCATAAAACCTGTTTCAGCGTAGATTTGTTGCTCTTCTCGATACTATTTATACAGAAACGGTCTTTACGGGATATGGATTTTTCCGTCTTAAAACATCAGAAGATCAATCATACGATAAAGACCCGAAAGCATTTTCGGCGAGTAAATCATAAGCATGTTATATGACTCCATAAGATTTTAGCTTAGATCTAGAAGCTTCATTTTTGAATAGGCTTGTGTTTCACCACAAACTACGGTAAATATACCCAAAGGCACTCTTAAGCCTGGAAATTTAGGAAGGTTGCTCAACTAAAATTGCTACACAGCATACCTACTCCAGAATAAAGTAGGTCATCCATCACAAACCTACCTAGTTTACAATCTACTAAGTAATATGCATATAAAGTTGTTATGAAACATTTTCAGATAACGTCAATTTGGCGGCCGATGAGCAACCCGCTCGAGTTGCGTTGCGGTGTGGTGCCCCACAAAGTTACTATGATGCAAACATATTGAACTGGCCCATATATCGCGAGGTTATTATATAAATACCAACTGTATACCCTGGGGCTATGATTACTTCACTGCTTATGCTATTCATGTTGTGGAATTCGATTAGGCATTACACAAAGAAGATGGCGGCTTGTGTAAGGCTGGTCTATAGACACTTGCAACACCAGGTCCCGTTCGAGGACGCTTCAAAATCTCTTCACACCCAAAAAAGGTCTTAAGAGAGGTTGAGTCGCTATGTGTGCCAGCAGCGGAAGGAAGAAGGCAGTTTCATTGATACTACACCACACAGGTCCGCACACATCCTCGAGGAGCTAAGAGCTGACATTTTTCCGTATTCAAATGAGTATAAGAATTACACAAATTTGAAGATAAACGATCAATTCTTGGAATTGAAATGCGCAGTTTTATACCAATAAAATATTTTGCAGAACTTGTTATGTGCTACTTATAGTAAACATTATTTTTATCAGCTAATTAGCCAGGAATCCAGTTTTTAAATCACAACAACAGTGGATGTTAACTTAATCAAAACAGAACTGAATCGACACATTTGATTAATTTTTATTGTATGTACATAATATCATCGGGATTATAAAGGCGCAGTATGTTACCTTATGCTGCTGTATGACTTTAGGTTATGTATAAAAGCATCCATGCAATGCAATTTACGGGCCTTTTGGAACATTTTAAGAGAGGTAGAGCATAGCGTTTATTCGCTCAAAGAGCAGCTCGACTGGGGAAGTACCTCCACCTTACATAATACCGCAGCCAAATAACTTTATGTTGTGTAAAGTTGTGTTCCTGCGCGTGAGTAAGGTCGCCAGAGCTCATAGGGGAGGGGGGAAAGGTCGGTAACGCGTGAGCGATGCTTCGTGTGTTGCAAGCGTCCATATGGCTACGGTAACCGCTTACCATCAGGCGGGCCGTATGCTTGTTTAACGACTTAGTCGTATATAAAAAAAAAAAAACATCTATTTTGAGACGTGGGTCTTTCTGGAAGCTTTTTGCCGTCAGCTTCTACAAATCGCATCCCATTCGCAGTTCACTCAGGAACCCCATCAAATATAGTATGTAGACATAACACAGACATGTTTGCCAAGCTTGCACGGCGTTGTAAAGTTGCACAAAGCAATAACATAACCCTATCAACGCAGGCCAGACGAGTTGACTTAACAGTAATGGATTCGTACGACACCCCATCGAACCAAGGTATAGTAAGGGGGAAATATGGATTCGATCGAATATGTATATGGACTTTGTGCTGCGCCCGCTTGAGATCTATTGATACGGTTCAACACGTGGTATTAGGTTCTATCTACCTACACCGATATTATAAAGAGGTAAAAGTTTGTATGTTTGGATGTAGAGCAGCGTTTCCCATTAGCCGGGTCGCGACCCGGTACCGGGCCATCAAAATAAAATACCGGGTCGCAACTTATAAAGTGAAGCTGGATTTTTAACACTAGTTTACCTTAAAAATAAATATAGAAACCGACTTGAATTGAGACTGACCGACAGACCTTAGGATAAACTCGTTATTTTCCGCGAACTTGGATTCTTTGGTAAAAAATAAGCAGCAGCTCCATACTTCGCACTAAAATTTAGTGACTATATAGGCGATACCAAAATATGTAGTATTAATAAAACATTTTTATTATTAATAAATGTGTATTATTTTACCTAATGGAACCAGCTGGGGTTTAAAAGTATTAGTGGTTCAAGAAGGGGCAGTGTGAAAATTACCGGGCCATGGCAGAACAATGTTTGGGAAACACTGATGTAGAGGATAATCTCAGGAAATACTGATCCAATTCTGAAAATTTTTTCACTAATATGAAGCTACATTGTCCCCGAGTGCTATTGGCTGCTTTATATCCCGGGAACGTGGGATTTTCCTAGGATGTTATTGAAAACTTATAGCTTGAGAAAATAAAATAGAAAATCTTTATGAAACATGTTCCACCCAAGTCAAGTTACGTAAATACGTACCACCCACGAGAAACACGCCCATGGTATCTTTGCAAGTAGCACCACTACTTATTTTAGTCGTTTATGTACAGTAGTACCCAACTAATATGGCTTACCGATGTACCTGCAGTGATTTGTAAATACAAATCACTGTGTACCTGCGCAGAAGATACTTTTTGTACATTTTCAAAGCACGGGAAGCCGCTATTGGTCGGCAGCTGCCGCCATGTTAGCGCGCGCCGTGCGGAGGGGCGTGACTTGCGAGTGAGAAGGAACTAACAGCTGCAGTGTATTATGAACCTTATGGTAGTGATCTAAGGTTGATTGAAGTTTTAAGCTTTCTTTCGTTAATCTTTGGGGCCATACTTTCTTTTCTGTGAGACCGAAGATTCACGACGCGCCTTATTAGTTGGGTACTACTGTACCACTATAAGGTTTTCTGCTGCCTCCGCTACCTGCAGTTTCTATAATTTAGAAAGGTCTAGACTAGAAATTCCCATAAGTCTATCGGTGTCAATATCTCTGTCAACCTATCTCTGTCACGTGGGTGTCGTATAAGGGCCAGATAGCCTTGATTAACTTGACAAAGGTTAAGTGGGGATTATTTAGATGACGTCAGCAGGTAATTTGTAACCATGCGCGAATAAGTGGTGTCATTGGATAACTAGATAATTATTGGTGGAGAAAACAAATTGGATGCTACTCATTATTAGTAACATGGATGAAATCTCCTTTTTAATTCCTACCAGAAATCTTTATTTAAGAGTTTATTGCCGGCTCTTCTCAGCAAAAGCAACCTTCCGAACCGTGCATTAGAGTATTAGAGTTTGACTAATCAAAAGTGCCTGTGAAGGTCTATTTGAATGAATAAATTATTTCATTTCATTTCATAAGAACCAGAAAAAACCTTGTGGTAAATATTTCTCCTATAAGCGTTACAATAAAGAGCCTTATGAAATGATGTACGTCGTAGAGTTTTATACCGATTCAAATTTTAGATACTAAAAATCTGATACTATTTATAATGTAATCTACTATATAAAAATAAGTCGGGTTTTCCTTCCTGACGCTATAACTCCAGAACGCACGAACCAATTTCCACGGTTTTGCATTCGTTGGAAAGGTCTCGGGCTCCGTGAGGTTTATAGCGCTACTTTTTATCTCGGGAACGCGAGTGAAACCGCGGGGAACAGCTAGTGCAGCATAAATTCAAATAAGCGTCGGACGGATGTAAAGCCAACAGATTAAACACTTTGACAATCATACCGTTTAGTTGGTAGCTTACAAAAAACGCCCTTGCCAAGGTCCCGTCTTGGTATGTGACCAAAATAGATTCTTATCTCGTCCAACCAGAAAAATATTGTAAATACTATAGATTTTCCACTAATTGTTTAGCCATGTCTAAATTTAAAACTCATTAACTTCATGATAGAAATCATTACGTGATAACAATCCCATTGCAAATTGGATCTCTTATTTAAATAATCTACTAGATAAGTTTCGACATGTTTTGTTTTTGCACTGATCTAAATGTTTAGTGTCTTTTCATTAGCCAATCAAAGCACAAATGTTAACAATGTTAACATTCAACATTTTAAATGCTTACAATACAGTTCTGTCACCTGTCAAAGAAACAACAGTCCCGATTAAATTTGAAGATAATAAAACAATAGTGAAGCGCTCAGTAGCATGATTAGCCGTTCTTAATCGATTGGCAAAGTAAAGCTACCACCGTCGTGGTACTTGGATGGGTGACCGCCTAGTGGTATTTCAAATAGAGCGTTTCCGTGCTTCGGAAGGCACATAAAGCCGTTGGTCCCGGTTGTCACTTTATTGTGATAACCGTTAAGATAGATGAAGGCCTACAGGCGGCTTGAATCTCCCAACAGTAGGTTGACCACTAGACTACCTCCACCGATCCGCAGTCACGGGTGGTAGAGTATCTGCCCATTCCCTTTCACCCTCATTTGTGAAAGGAGGCCTATGCTCACCAATGGGACATTATAGGCTGATGATGATGAAAGCAACGGTAGTTCAGCTTACGGTCGAATAAATATACCCTATTTCCATCCAGCTGCTACCGGTTCATTAAATGCATTATTATCACTAATCCCTGGTACTGTATTAGCGTTTTATGTACAAAATGTGTTTTCAGCAATTGGATCGAATCCAGGGTCGTTACCGCGATTATCGAATGATTGGAATTTTGCACGGTTTATGGCGAGATTGAAATATTTGCCGAGAGCAACATTCTAGTACAAATATGGTATTTGCACTATATGCAATATGTTCCTAGCTGTACCCGCGGTTTCACCCATTCGTAATGTTATAAAGAAACAAACTGGTTATTCCTGAGATTATCGCGTTCAAACAAACAATCACTTAACTTTTATTAAATCAGTATAGATTCACTGTAAGAGAATTGTCCCCTAGACAAGATGATTGTCGACAATCGTCATCGTTAGTCATTGAGCTATTATTACTACGTATAGAGAAGACGCCACACATCACAACTATAATCTGTTCTGTGAGGCCAGTGACTTGTTGTAGAACAATTTACGAAACGCGTAAGCGCCGTGAAAATCACGTAGTTTGCGAGAAAAATACTCCTAAAAGCGTTCTGATAGCGCTACGTATTTCTAGATTTTCTACTGACTGCTTAGACGACTAATTATTGTTTCAGTGCTAAAGAGACTTTAGTTGACTCTAAAAAATGGGACATAACCTTTTCTTATGATAGTTTCTCTATACGTAGTAAATATAGCTCAATGTCGTCGGTAAACGCGATCGATCAACCCTCGTCTGGGATTGACATTGCAAATCGAAATATCACGTGATTTTTAACAATCTCTTATGACCCTGCTCAGAGCTTGGGAAAGTTGGCAGGAAGAATATTTCATTAAAATAAAATTTCTTTTAATGAGACTAAATAAAATTATATTGCCTACCAATATAACTTGGAGCTAAAACAATATATACGGCTAATATCCGGAATTCTGATACGGCTTCGGGCTGTACTCGTAAATTATTTCGGATATTCGATCCCGCTCCACAACATCCCAACCTAATGTCATTGACCTATGTACGAAAAGGGAAAAAGGGAACATATTATTTTATATCTCTTTTTAGATATGTTTGTGTTTGTCCAATATAGTAGATGGGCAGGTTGCCGTGGTTACCCAGTTGGTAAGATACCCTTTTAAGCCACAGATCCTGGTTTACATACATGTGTTAGTCTTGGTGTAATCATGTCTGGTCAATCACATACATTTTATAATTAGTGTAGAATTCACACGTAAAGATGTCGCTACAAACATCGTAAGGATTGATTGAAAATTAATTCTTAGTCAAAACGCTATTAAATTACTTTTTATTGAGCTTTATTGCAAGGAAATAGAATTTGAAGATAATTATTTACATAATTTAATTAAATTAATGTTTAAAACTCGTATTTTTAATATTTGCAATGTATGTAATTTTATTTAAATCTTTCTACCTTACATAGATGGCCTAAGCGTCGATTATTTTTATTTCATTTCACCGTCTAAAACCAAAACAATCAAATAATAATAAAATAAATCTAATAATAACCTGTTTCTAATAAGCAGAGACTTCAACGGTAAATAAATATAGTCTAAATATTTTGAAATCTACTACGATTTTTTTTTAAAGTACAATGGGCAGTTTCATCCCAATTGTATTTCATTTGTTTTTATGGGGTTAAGTCTGTATCTAGTGATGAAAAAGTTATCGTGGTTTCACTTATTCAACAAAATATCAAATAAGAACAACTTAATTAATAAGTCTTTTATATGGACAAAAGCATTAAAGCCATCCGTTAGTCACTGAACCTGCTTACAAAATTTCTGGAGAATCGGTTGAGAAATGTGAACTGGACATACATACGAAAGCATTTTTGTCCAAGCTGAAACGGAGACGCTTCGCTCGCTCGGTATTAAAGTGATTTTTAAAACTTATAGTAGATTCAAAAATTGCTATCTTGACCTATTATTAATTGTTCCCTAATCAGGGCCGGCTCTAGCCTATAATATAGCGCCCGGGTGCAAGCAATACCCCGGCGCCTTCAAGTAGGCATACGAACAAAATGGAATATTCTCACCAGAGTGATCGGAAATTCGTGTGCAAATATAAATGACACTACTACAAGAACTATTGAATAACAAAAAAGTAATGAACAGTGTATACATTTTTCACCTTACTCCCATGTAACGGTAGCGAAACGGCCAAGCCACATTTTTTGACTACGGTGTGTAGAGTTTGTGAAGTTAGGGCTTGTAGAGTAAGTGCATGTAGAGTTATAAGCTTGGCTCTACATGAGATCTGATAACTTTTTGACAGTGCGAGCCATATTTCTTGGCAACATTTTACATAAAAATGTTTTTGGTGGGATTAACATTTACACTAACCGTTGAAAACTAAAAAAAAAAAGTTTTTGTTTATAAAAACTATTGTAATATATCAGAAAGAAATGAGGTCACTGTTAGGTCACAGGTCACTGAGTCAGTCGCTTGGTCGCCTATTTTTTCCACTGCTAGCAAAATTATCAAAATCCCCTACACTAACACTATTAGTGTAGATGTCACGAGTAGCGCTCGACGCCCGTCCGGATATCCTGTATATATATTTTAAACTTGGGAAAAAATGGGACCAGGATTTTTTACCAATTTTATTGGAGGTATTAGAGAGAACTCTTTCAAGCTTATGTTATCCTAGTATTATATTTGAATAAAATTTATTTTAGAGTGACTAGAGAACAGAGACAGAATTCGGGAAAAGCGAGTAAATCTAGTCACTCTAATCTCATCTCACAAATATTATAAACGCGGAATTTTGTGGGTTTGGATGTTTGTCCCTCAATCATGCGTCAACATCTCGAAATTCAAAATTCAAAATCATTTATTCAAATAGACCTTCACAGGCAATTATGGAAAGTCTGACTAATACTACCGGTTCGGAAGGTTCCATTTGCTGAGAAGAGCCGGAAATAAAATCTGTAATTACTCTTTTTAAAACAAGCTTAGATTCATTCATCTAAACGGATTTGGATGAAATTTGGTATACAGATAGAACGTATTCTGGATTAACATATACATAGAATACTTTTTATCCCGGGAAAATAATATATCCCTCGGGAAGGTGGGTGAAACCACGGGGCGGAAGCTAGTACAATATAAAGGAAAGTTCAATAACCATGATTTTGTTATTATGCTTATAAATGGGACTGGGACTTCTTCATAACATCTTATGTGGTATAATGCAACTTAATATTTAGTAATAATTCGATAATTTCGATGGAGGAGTTTGCGAATTGTTGATGAACAATATTATTAATATTATAGAGTATTTTAGGAATTGTCTCAATTACCCGTGGAGTAAGATGCAACTTAAAATCAGTATTTTTAGAATTGAATAACATAATATTAATTCTTTGGAATAGTTTAGGACTTAATGTATGAATAATGTCTTCTTATCTTTTTTGAACAAAAGTATGGAGTAGTTTGGGAAAAGCCTTTGTGCGAGTAAATGCTACGCTCTACCTCTCTTACACAAAAACAAAAAAAAATACAAATGTGCCCATTATTCTTTAAAATTAAATTCTTTCAACAGTGTCATCTGTTGTCATTTACTGAAAAACAAACATTGCTGTAGTCACTTAGAAACCCAGAATAGGAATTAGTACCCCAATCTCGCCACCGGCGCTGTTCTTGCGCGAGTTATGGTGGTAACTTTTGAAGTATGGACGCTGTCTCTCTGTTGTACGTAGTATTTATATACTCTGAGGTGTAATCATCTATTTTAGTATAAGTTACCTAATACATTGTACTTTTCTTCATACGACGAAGACGCTTAACAAGCATAGCAAGCCTGATGGTAAGCGGTTACCGTAGCCATATGGACGCTTGTGACACACGAGGCATCACTCACGCGTTACCGAACCTTCCCCTAACGAGCTCTGGCGACCTTAGTAACGCAAAGGAACACAATATAAAGTTACTTTGTAAGATGCATCTTTTAAAATAAATCGTTTATCGTTTGTTGATACAGGCGAATCTTATAATAAATACTTATGGTAAATTTTTCTATGACATTAACCGTCATTCGCGTCTTTGGGAATAGGTACCTAAGCAGTAGTAGTTAGTGGATTATAAAATTTAAAACCGGTCAAGTGCGAGTCGGGCTCGCAAACGGAGGGTTCCTTACAATATTAACTAACTCATTGGGTTATGAAAACAAAATACCGACAAAAAGACGTTTGTTGTATGAGCGCCCCCTTAAATTTTTAATATTATTTCATTTGTTCTTATAGCGGCAATAGAAATACATATTCTCTAAAAATTTCAGATGTCTACCTATTACCGTTCATGAGATACAGCCTGGTGACAGACGGACAGACAGACGGGCGGACAGCGGAGTCTTAGTAATAGCACAGTTTTACCACATACAGTTGCGCAACGAATGTACTTACGCAGAGCAACGGAGGGGAACTCGCGGGGTGTCGGGACGGCCCGGCCGCGCCAAGCTAACACCGCTTAGTTGGCTCGATCGTCCGCGAAAGGCTGACGCGTTCTTGTTTGTGAATGTTGTAGGTACTGTTCAGTGCTCAGGGTTCAGTGTACCTATATTATAATATCGCAGACAAACTGTTCTGTATACGGCTGTAAATCAACGACGAAATATAAAAGAGAGATTTAAAATTTCATAGATTTCCCCGTGACGCGAGGTAATTTATTCCTATAATTTCGTAAGATGAGTTCCCACCTACTAACTGATTTAAATTATACTGTTGTAGTTAGACCTATATAATTTATTCTGCGTGTTCAGTCAACGAACGCAGAAGTAGCTTAACATTTTAGTAGGACCTTGTCGTAGTAAATAGTATCTACCTAAAGGAAAAGCGCCACACACTTTTCATTCAAATATTGAACTTAATTACAAATTTGTACATATTTGTTGTAAATAAAGAATAGAAAATAAGGTAAAATAAATGATGTTCAAACAAAAAAAAAAAAAAAAAAAAAAAAAAATTACAAAATTTTTAAAGCGTGTTTTTTTAGTTTTTTTAAACTGTAATTTTTTTACACCGAACCACTAGACGCCGGGAAAATTTTCAGCAGTACGTTGTAGTCATACCGAAAATACGGACACAGCATTTTGCATTCACATTTATAATGCGTACAGCAAGGGAGTGGCTTCCGGCGTCTGTGTTTCCCGACTCTTACAATCTAGGCCAGATGCCTTTCAAGGACAGAGCGAATAGGTTTCTTCTGGGTAAGCATGTTCCATCTTAGGCTTCGTCATCGTCCCTCGTGGGCGAGTCAGTGGCCAAACGCAAGCCCATTGAATTAAAAAAAAAACAAGTCAAAACAATTATTCACAATTCACAATAAGTCATGTTATAAATACGAAAGTATTCGCTTTATTATATTTTTAACATAGGCTGTATGTCGATTTTGTTCACCCTTGCTTCGACCTGCGGGCGCAAAACTAATGCGGCGCGCGAAAAAATAAAATACGCACCATTTTCCATATCAAAAAATCAACTTCATAAATCCAAGTTTTTTTTTTCTCGCAATTGTGTTGAAAGACGTCGTATGACACACGTGTGCATTGGTAGGTACACACGAGACGGTATTAAGCGTAATCGCTTTTGTCGGTGAAGTCGACAATTACATCATAATTATCATATATCATAATCTAAAAATCATATCATAATATTGAACTTGGCTCCAATTTTCACATTTATGTTTTTGGTGGGATCATTTATTCAAATAGATATTCGCATGCACTCATGGAAAGTCTGACTAATACGTGCAACGGTGGTGTAGGAACTTGGCGTGCGCACTGCCGTGCGCTTAGATAAGTCCAGTGCTAGACATGTGAATGTTTATTACTCATAAATAAATGATGACATTATCATAACAATATAATTATTTTATTTTCTTTTTTGTGACAACCCTTGCGTATTTGCTCGTGACAACGTTGGTACTCATACGAACGGCGGCACGGCCCAACATCAAAGGCGATTTCCTACTGTAAGATGGTAATACTGTGGTAATAGGGTCCCCTTTTACCCTTTGAGTACCTACGGAACCCTAAAAAATTACACCATACTCGTTAAACGCCCCATGTATTCAATTGTCAAAAACCTGATTACTATTCAAACCGTTCGTTCAACGTCTTATTAGCATTCACATTTCACGTACAATCATTCGTCATGTCAATCAGTTATTCGTTCCGTAAGCAATGTGGGTTGTAAAAATAACGATCGGTTATCGATGTAGGTACGCGAATTCCAGAATAGTCTGTTGTCCGCAGCCATGGAGGAAAAATCCCTTTAGAGTAGTAATACCGATCAATCAGATTCCACAACTAGTCAGTGATTTTGCACTGATTTTCAACAGAAAGGACCAATCACTGCATCTTGTGTTCTTGACTTGGCCAATCAGAGCGTATGAGAGCGTATGAGAGAGGAAGGACACTTCCTTGACTTAGTCAAACAGAACGCATTCTCGGTGGTGGTTAGCGGATTAAATTTAAAGCAAAATGACCGGCACTGAGCTTCTATGAGTTGATTATTCGATGTTAGCAGCAAACCATATATTATACTAATAAATATGATAAACGCGGAAGTTTTTACACAAGCTGTCACGGACTCAAAGGACTGAATGTTTTTTTCAGATATTTTCTGAAAGAACTACAGTTGGACGAAAGCAGCAATCAAATAGGTACTAGGCGCACAGCTATGTTGCGGGCAACGATAGATTGACAAGGGTGCGAGTATTCCTTCTTTCCATAGTTTAACGTTAAAAGTTTGGCGAAGCGAAAGCTACTTTATAAGCGAAGGCTGTGGCGAAGGGTCCAATTCAAATTCAAATCATTTATTTCAAATAGACTTTCGCAGGCAGTTATGAATGATCTAACTCTAATACCGGTTCGAAAGGTTGCATTTCCTGAGACGACAATTGTTCTTATCAAAAGAAGCTTAGATTTATTATATAATATTTACATTCTAATCGCACTGACAATTGCGTGCCCCGGTGGCGGCGGCAAAACTACAAATTGAGTGAATACCTAGATATTTAATAGCAAACTTAAGCAGATCGCAGATCGAAGCAGAACAGGGAAAGAGATAATTTAAGATTTATGTAATACATTTTATCTTGTCATTAATTCAATCTGCACGGGTGAATCCGAGCACAGACTATTAGTTTTACAATAATTGCTG
This sequence comes from Polyploca ridens, assembly GCA_951394255.1. Lineage (NCBI taxonomy): Eukaryota > Metazoa > Arthropoda > Insecta > Lepidoptera > Drepanidae > Polyploca > Polyploca ridens. The sequence goes on along the minus strand of OX596270.1, from coordinate 2,920,354 downwards.
GTGACATAAGGAGGGGGCGAAATAACAGCCTCGAAACTTCAGTTGCACGTTTGCGAACTAGGGTTGCCAAGTTGTCAATTTATCACATTTAGGGTGGGCTGCACTGAGTTTGTTTATCGTAGATAGTTTTCTGAAAACTTGATACTTGCATATCAGTTTGGCGAAGCCTTTTCAATAGTCGAATAGAGTATTGAATTTATATATGTATTGATGGAATGTTTGTTCAAAGAACATATAACAGAAGACGGCTGACTCGGAATAATGAAAACACATATGCAACTACCCACAGCTCCGTGAAACTTAAAAAATACGCTTAGGATGGCGACACAGGTATAACTTTCATCGTTCATTGTTATAAAGTCCGATAACCCTATTTACTATCAGTATTTAGAAGAGCTAAAACGTGCACCGGCATCGACGTATTGCGACGACCCTTCATTATTTATGCAAAAGGTATTCTATTTTTGTAACAATAAAGTTACAATTAACTTTTTTTATGTATCTCCTCTAACAGATTTTAATCACGATATCTCAGTACGAACTTATATCTTGTTGATTAAAAGAAATTCGAACGTAAATAACGTCCAGGGCCGGCAACGCGCGATACCCTTGGTATTGCAAAAGCGCATAGGATATGGCAACCGCTTACCATCAGGCGGCTTGTTAGCGAGTATGAAAAAAAAACACGTTGTTCTTGTGACAAATAGCGAACTCACCTTAAATGTAAATTCAATCTTTACTATATTATACTAATAAAATAAAGCGAAAGAGATTTTTTGCTTGTTTGATCGGGCTAATCTCTGGAACTACCAGTCGGATCCGAAAAACTCTTTCACTAATAGGGGAGCTACATTACCCCCGAGTATTATAGGCTACTTTTTATCTCGGGAACGCGGGTGAAATCGCGGGGAACAAGCTAGTAAAAAATAAAGAAAAAAATCTACATATTTTAATAGCAGAACAGGCTGAAAAAAAACACAAAAAAATTGCAATGCTTAGACTTTAGACTACAGACAATTTTAATATATTAACTTGTAGTAGGTAGGTATATCTAGAGACTGGAGTGTTGTAACAGACTGGCCGATGGCCAAAACACTCGCTTACCGTGACGCCGTATTTTATTACTTCCTCTTTTTATTATTTACTAAACAATTATTGAGATTATAATTATTTATATTAACTTTGATAGCGGATGCAATTATATTGAAGTGTAAATTATAAATTTTTAGATATATTATTGCCAATCTCCGCCCCTCAGTTATAAGCTTTCCTGGCATAAACGATATCTCGTATATATCGCACTAATATTACAATACTGTTGTAACTCAAAATATGTCTTTTTTCAGAATCGACGAAAAACTGATTATTCACTTCCTGTTATAGATTATAAAGAAATGAATACTTTATGAGGTTTATTAATAAAATTAAAGCAATTATCAATTTACCAATTATTTAAAAAATAACGGATACGAATTTAATTTCAATATTTTTAGTTAAGACTGTATTGCCTTGAATAAAGTTTACAGAAAGATGAATTATTTTTAGTTGTGTAGTTATTGTTAAAACATTTTGAGTTACTACAATTTATGGTGACTTTCTCTTAATGGTTTTGAGAAGCTTTTTTAAGTTACAACCATTTTTTAATTTAGTTTTATGTTTTAGTTACCTCCAACACAAACATTTTCACTCTAAGGTTAGGAAATTGATAAATCAAACCAGAGAATCAATAAAAATCATTCAGATAATATTATTTTTTTATAAAAAATATTGTTTTTTTATTGAAATTGCAATGTTATTTATACGACTACAAAAACATTCTACTCTAACCGTTTGAACTGCTTATCTACTAGTTGAAGCAACGGGGCTTAAAGAATTATCAGCTTCATCATCTGAGCTACTTCATGAACAGCTACTAGAAGAAGAGTTATTTGACGAATAACTACTTGACAGTTTTGTTGCTCCCCTTTGAAGTAAGCTCGGGGCTGTACTATTTGAACCAAGTATAAAATTAGGTTCATAATCGGAATCATCAAAATCACTCTGATCAGTGTCATCATCATCATATCAGCCTAAAGATGTCAACTGCTGAACATAGGCCTCCCCTATTGACTTCCACATTGAATGGTTTTGGGCCACTTGCATCCAGCAGCGCCCAGCAACTCTGACCGGACCTGACTCAGACCAACTAATGGAAGGTCGTCCCGCTCGGTACTTTCCAGTACGTGGTCGCCACTCGAGAACCTTCCTTCCCCATCGGTTATCGGCTCTTCGAGCGATGTGGCCTGCCCATTGTCACTTCAGCTTACTAACTCTACAAGTATGTCCGTCGTTATTTCGGACCCTGTCACGTAGAGAAATTCCGAGCATAGCTCGTTTCATAGCTCGCTGAGTGACTCTAAGCGTATTTAAGCAGCCAGCAGTAAAAGACCACGTCTGTCTCGTATGTCATAAATGGTAACACGCACTGATTGAATTAGTGTGATCTGATCAGTGTGCAAAGGTGAAATGTAATATTTCCTTTAGTTGGATTCAGCCATCGATCCAACATTACTAAACGTACTCAATGCATTGTTGCCGTTAATTTCATGAAAACTGGGCAAGTAGACAAGATCGTTATCGACAATCATCATCGTTTAGTAAACGATCAACCTCTTTGTATGGGATTGACATTTCAAATCGAAATATCACGTGATTTTTAACAATCTCTTATGTCAGTCCCATACAAAGGTTGATCGTTTACTAACGAAGATGATTGTTGACAGCCATCTTGTCTAGGGGGGGCTGGATTTATGTAGAAGGTCCTTCACTTTCGAGTACGCCGATGGTTATTTCACAGCTTTGTTGTTATAATTCTGTGAAGAATTTAAAGGGAGCGTGGTTTCTTCAAGAGGTTGTTGTTTTCCTTCTCCTGATAATAGTTTGACGTTATATTTGTTGCCATTTCAACAAGCAATTGCCCACGGTGCATACTTAATCTACAAAAAAACAAATATTTATTGAGTAAAACACCTTTAATATTTTATATCACCTAGAATGTAGTAACTCTAAATTATTAAAAAAAAATACTTTATGATAGTATTATAATATTTACTTTGACATGTTCGAATAGGTGATTTTAAATGCTATGATTAACTAATAAGTATTAGTTTAAAAGTCATGAAATTATCACAAAAAAACAGCAAATGAAAAATCTTCAACAATACTGTACTATGTCTGAAATTCCTTAATAAACCAACAAGAATGAAGTAATTAAAAATATTACTTTCAATCGCATTTTTGTGAATCAATAATAGTGTAACAACTAGAAATACACCAAGTTCTTCTTTAGGTTTAAATCAAATATAGTGTATTAACTCGAATTAATACTTTAACTTTTACATACCTGATTCAGTAATAACGTTCCAATTCGAATTAATGCGGTCTAAAACGCAAAGCGGCACGTCTCTCCCAACCGAATTTAGATCGGAACTAAAGATGATGCGATATTGGGAGGCGGATTACGACAGTCAGTGAATCATGAATAATGACTCAAGGCGCCATCTCTTATTTGTTTCTTGCATTATTCTAATGATGGTATTATTGACGTGTAGGGAATTGAATTTTACGTTTAAATATGATGTTATCTCAAATTTAACATTTTTTGAGTTACGACAGTATTGTAATATTAGTGCGATATGCCAAGTTTCATTGAAATCTGTTCAGTAAATGCGACGTGTTAGCTAACGAAATTGGACATAAAACTTTCGCATAAGTAGGATCTTATCCTTATTTAAATCTGAATTAATTATATCATTGTTACACCTAATTACGTCTTGAAAAATACGATAAGATATTCCAATTCAATAAAGATTACCGGGACGTCCTAAATCCAAATAAAGATAAGTAATCATTTGTGATAAACTAATCTCACAATCATTCCAGTTCTCTTAGAGAGCAGACGTGTTCAACACGTCAGAGTTTAAATTAAAACTCGCGACACTTAATTTATCGGAAGCCAGACCAGTGACGCGTAGTTACGCCATGTGTGGTTTCATATAAGACAATATGGACACTCAAAAGTAACTCTAGTTGTAGGATATTTATGCCTTTGTCGACGAAAACTACATATCAAAAACTTTGCATAAAGCACTCAACTAGTACCTACCTAAAAACAACAGATAAAGATTGCAACGAGTGTTATGACTACGGATAACAAGATTGTTTGTTTGTCCACGTATCGCGCACAGGGCGGGGGTGGGACACAGATGTATTGCGTGTTTGTTTTTAATTTGAAACGCCTACGCCTGAACCGTGCCTACATCCACTCGGATATTGATACTCCGGCTACAAGTTTCATCCATCTTACTTAGTCATGTTGAAGGTTTAACGAGCGCTAGGTTCATAAACGTATTTATTAAAATAAATCACACTGTCATGTCATAAAATAAAGATGTCAATGTGAATAATAAACAGCAGTGGACTTAGAGTAGACCCCTGAGAGACACCTTAATTTTTTTATCCTCTTTGAAATTTCCCATTTGCTATATCAGCCAGTTAGAAGTTTAATGTAACAAAAGTTTAGGATTTGTAGTCAAGTACACAGCTCGGACCGTGCAGCTTAGTAGAACTACTCCAAATTTTAAACCTGCAGCCAACATATTCAGATAAAGTGTACAAACCAGTGAACACCTAGGTACTGCAAGAAATCGATTCACAGAAATTGAAGATTTTGCTCTGTTGTATGTAGACGTTCGTAATCACTACGTTGAAAACTTTTGGCACCGTCCCGCAAACGGTTCTTCAAATGCGTCTAAATCATCGTTTCCGATCTTGAGCCGACGTAATTGAGTATTTGAATCCCATACAAAAACTCCTTGGCAACAGCCATTCCTTCTTTAGTAAGAGCTTACAAGAATTTTCAGACCTGTAGACCACCACAAGTACAAATTATTGTTTGTACTACCTTTTCGTCAATTCTTATTCAAAATTCGAACATCGATTGACGACGTAAGATTACGTCTCAGATATTTAGGTCCGAATCATAAAACGTCCAAAGCGGAGTGGGTTTCGAGTGGAAATTGAAACAATTGAAATGGGAACTTTGACCTAGGACGCAAAGCTTATTTCAGATTAACACAATACTAATACTTGGAACTAGGTAACATGTATTCAAGTCAAAGTGGCAAAATATATATTGAAATAAACAAAGAAACTTTGCACAAGTTGCGAACATCTGTCTTGGCAAAAAAAGAAATATTTCATATTTTTTTTTTTTTTTTTACTATTTCTATACATGTCTTACGGCATCGGCTGTATAACGATAATCTTGTTTTGTTATACATTTCGCAACGCAGAGTTTGACTTTGTTGGGGTCGGAACGGTGTGAGGAGCGGAAGGGGAGGGGAGGGGAGGGGAGGGAGGTGATACGCAGTACACGTATTGTCTGGGCCCGGGGCGACCTATCGGCTGGTGTGTCAAAGATTATTTCCAGATGGCATTGGTTTTGAGAAACTTAAATGATGACTTGATTTTCTTAACAATAAAATCAATAAGTAATGCTAAATTTAAATTAAGGATGTTAACTGTGTGTTCATTTCATTTGATGCATGTTAAGACTATCTCATAAGTTAAATTATTATTTCGATATTTTAAAGGATATCGTAAGAGAGTTTTAATGAAATATTATGGTATCTTACAGAGTAACTAACTGAGCGAAGAGATTTCACAAGAAATGGGTAAAAAACCTTTTATTGCCACATACCGCCCTAGTAGGATATATGTACATCCTATAACTCGAAAGCTTATAAAAATCCGAAGCAATAACCCAAAAAATAAGTTCTACACTTTTAAAACATTGTTAATCTGTGACAGTGGAGTGGAATCCACGCAACCGACCACGTGACCGCCTGCTGACTCATTGCCGGCATTCATTCAACGATAAAACCCGTGTCAGCTGTCTTTAAGCGTTCGTACCACTGCGAACGAGCTTTGAAAGTGCGCGCGAAGACTGCACTATAAATGGTTCAATTTCTTTTGTGTAAGAAAATGCATGTTTATTTTTACATGGAATATATCTATCTATCTAAAGATCTCAATATGAACAATAAATAGAAAAGGACCTAAAATAGACCCCTGGGAGACACCAACTAAATAATTTTACCTATGTATCTGATCACGTTTCCCTCGATAAATCGATCATTTAAACGTTGAATAGATCTACGTTTGACCACCGCATTCAAGTGACCATGTGGCCGTGGGAGTTATAAAGTAAGAACGCTAAGCCTTGAAGGCACAATGAAATCTCAGTACTCTACTATCATAAAAAAGCACGTGCCAATGTTCGTAGTGTCAGTGGGTGGACATATGACTTTACACACACCACGTCCTTCGCCCGAAGCAACGAGACTTATCGTAATGTCGTAAAATAATTGTACCTACTACATTGTTATCGTTTCACGTAGTATTCTTGTATTTAAGAGTATGTTTATTATAATTATATTTAATGAAGATCGTCATCACCAGACAGTTCCATGGCGTGCGATTGTATTTTTCTAGATCATTCGATATTTTGAGATCTCGCAAAACGACTGCAACAATTTCGAATAAAATTGCTATTTGGGGATTTTTGGGGCGAAAAATCGATCTAGCTGGTATTATCCCTGCTCGGTCACCTAGCTAATTATTTTAGGTATAGTAGTATTCATAGTCTTAAGATGGACAGTCCCGTACCGTACCGTATCTCAAAATCATCACGGTAAAAATAGGTCATACTTAATCACCATGTCGGAAAATTGCTAGGAAGAATTGAACATGATTCACTAGACCGATTGGAAAAGTAGTTTAATATACATTTTGTTCTTATTCAACTTCTTTTGTGTTTTATATCACAAATACCTTGCAGGTGTTAAAAGTAAAGGCACGGAATTTCTAGATTAAACGAACTTTAGCTTAATAATAATTTTAATAGAGGTCAAATTAACACTAAAAGCTAGGCACGCATGTGTTATTATATGGATCTGAAAACACTAATGGCGAATATTCCGGCTCGTTGCTTTTTATATCCAGACTCCGGTAATACCCTTGGAATCCCCGGTTTAATTAAGGATTTACCTACGCAGGCAGTCGAAAAGGTATGCGAATTACCTTTCAGGCCAGAGGATTTGATTATGTTGTACTAAAAGTAACTTTAGAATTTAAACGACTACAAATTCCTAAAGAAAATAAAGCAGACTCGGTCGAATTTGTCCAGCAATAAATTATATCGACGAAGCAAATATTGAACTGCGATTTTTGCGACATTGGCTAATGAACTGATCATTCGATTGCAATTTTACGTTGAACAATGTTCATTCAATTATTTTAAGTCAGCGAAAAACAAACTGCTAATGTCTCACGTGCATTCTAATTAGTTCGGTGCAAAGACAGTTGTGTCCCAAAGAAAAGATGATGAGTTATCCGAATTTCAAGTACAAAGCCACATTTTCATACTACTAAGGTAACCGCTGATGGTAAGTGGTTACCGTAATTATAGACGGGGTGTCACCCGCGTTGCCGATCCTGCTTATATTTCTTGAACAGAGGCAGAGAAGCCGGCAGCAGAAAAACAAAGCGCAGTGTTATTTCATACTACACTAGTAGAGAATTATTCTAAACAACACTCGCCTTGTCTCGGATTTCTCTAAATTAGCAAACACGTCCAATGTTTGCGAAACAGATGACCGATAAGATGCGTCCGATAATGATTTTTATGTGTCAAGAGATAGGTATCACTTAATAAATTGGTCTGGCAGTGAGATCATCGCTGTAACAAACAACAAATTTCCTTAAAGGATAATGGGTCAATTCGCTAAAATCTAGGAAGGTCATAAGATAGCTTTTTTATACCTATTTAGTTTTTGAAAAGCCTCGCTTTAGAATGTTGGGAATTTTCTAAAACAAAACCTATATTACAACAGATTTATAGGTATGACGGTGCTGTTCGAACGAAATCGATAATCCTACAGCGGGCAATGGTTCTCGGAATCGGATTAAATTTTATTTTATTTCTTCTTTCGAATTGCTGTTGAAAACGTGATAAGTGTCTGTCGTTCCGTCTTCTTTGCAGCTAATCTTCAGTATTATTTATAGCTAGAAGACATTTTTTTTTAAATATATTTAATATAGATTGGCAAAGGACCGTCTGACATCAGACGGTCCTTGTGAACAGGTGCTGATTGTGTCTGCAATTCACTTATTAGAAATTGATAACAGTCTACTTTGTAGTTTTGTCGATGGGACACGAAATCGTTGTCAGCCTCTTAACTTGTGTTGGACAAAAAACTAACCCCCTTATTCATAATAAAGTTATCAAACGTTGATTAGCTAAAATTCCGAAGTCTTTATCTGACATGTGACATTTGGTGATCGAAAGAGTGAGACGGGGCACACTATTACACTGATTTATTTAAAAAGCGATTATGAATAAGGGTAAGTTTATTGGCTATACTCTAGTACCGGTTCGGAAGGTTTACTTCCGAACCGGTACTAGAGTCAAAAAAATTTTACTAAACCTAATCCTAGCACAAATTAAATCCTCTATGACTTCATCTGATACTAAACAGTCACCACTATCAAACGATTTTCAAACGGCCAATCAGAAAAAATCTACAGGCACAATTTTACCCAATATCATTTGTTTTGACTAGTAAATGACTCATTTAAACCGCGACCAAAAATACATACGAAATGATGATAAAATATGGTGTAAGAACCTGATTTAAGGCGCACAAGTTGGGAAGTTACTAGAACGCCTTTGATACGACTTTAGTGAAGGTATGTACTGTAATAGTTTCCAGAACGAACTTTGGTTACGTTCTATCTACTTTTGCCTTGATCAATGTTATTCTGAGCATTAAATCGAAGTTATGTTACCTTGGTTTAATAACACATATTATAAAGTTATTTACAAAGTAAGTAAAGAGTTATTTATACAAATACCTGAGATTATGACTCACTCTCAAGTTTAAGGACGAATTAAACATTTATTACATTAAAGATTTAAGTCAACAGTTTATAAATAAAGATTTATTTAAAACAAGGTGTGTGCAACAGTCATCGCGATAATTACGGGTGCTGGCAATGTTGCCAAACACGATTGTTCAACGTTGAAAATTCCCAGGTTTTATTTTAAACTTATGTACGATGGGCATGATAAAACATCAACTGGAGTGTGTTCACGCGAAGCTACCTACATTTTTTGGAGTGTAATTGTATAAAAATGTTAAACGGGGTTCAACTCATCAACAGCAAAATAACAATGCAATTCCACAGTTACAGAATAAGGCAGATGGAGCGCGCGGAACACGGGAGTGAGGCCAAAAAAGCAAATACAAATTGAAAAACACATACTGGTATTCGCTTTTGAATTTGTATTTGCTATGTTTAACAAACTTAACTTAATAAAAACACTTCTTTATTAATAAACTGTGATTAAACTAAGCAAATATAAACTGGAACACGAATACCAGGTATGGTTTTGAATTTGTATTTGGTTTTTTGGCTTCACTTTCGTGTTCCGCGCGCTCCATCTGCCTTTTACTGTGTAATCTGTGCGCAATGCTTAAAAACTCCATCCAAATTTTTAGTAGACTCAAAATTGTTCTAAAATCGCATTATACCCAACTAGATTATTTTTAATCTAGCTATGCCCCGCGGCTTCACCTGCGTTAATGTGATGTTATTTAGCCTCAACCCCGAGAATAGGGATATCAAAAGCAAAAATATTTTTCAAATCAGACTGGTAGTTCCTTAGATTAGCGCGCAAACAACCTAACAAACTCTTCAGCTTTATTAAATTAGTAACTAAATATAGAAGTGTAGATTCCAAATTTCCTTTTGTATGGTCATCGACTCACTCCAGAACTTTAGAAGGCCTAACATGTAGCATTCTTTCAGAAAATACCTATTCACTCATGCTATGAATATGTGTTAGTCAACATCGTAAACTCCTTGCGTACTAATTACGAGATATCTAATCAGTGAGTCACTTTGAAGGTGTAATCCTTCGAGATAACATTAGTAAGGACATTGGAAAGTCCTTTATGATCCAATGTTGGCAAGACATAATAATTAATGCTGCCAATTGCTATACACGTCAGTCATCAGTGTTTTTCAATCTTTGGGTTCGATCGAAACCTTAGTCGGGGGGTCGCCGGCAGAAGGAAAAAGGCAAGGTCCAACTTACCTCTTACTTAGTTGCAAACCTCTCGCGGCTTCTTGCAGACTAATAAGTAAAGGTATCAAAATAATGAAAATCATTATCGTAGTCTTTTAATTTATAAATTCTTTGTCTGTCTGACAAGGGGGTCGGCAGAATTTTATACCTATAAGGGGGTCGCGAAATCAAAAAGATTGAAAAGCACTGGGCTAGATGACTGAAAAAATCTTTTTAGTCCGTCATTTACATAAAAAAATATTAGACACGTATATTTTCTTTTGTCAATTAAACAAAAAAAATACGAAGATATCGTGTGTTGAAGTTCCGCGTGACGTCACGTTTGGTACAGTTTTTACTCGAGTGACGTTACGAGCCCCTCCCGAACTTTGACGCGCTTTATCTTTGTCAATTTATAATGTTTTGGTAAAGAACAAAATACGTGTCCAATATTTTTTCATAATCTAACTGACGGACTAATTAAAATTGTTTTTTTTACCCAGTAATCATCCCTATTATGGCGGTTGTACAAAGGAATCTCCATATGCGAGATTGCGAATCCCCGTTATTTACTTTCTCAATATTTTTTTTATCAATCATCTGGAATCTGGAACAATAGTTAAGTGTGCCTCGGCCTTTATAAGGGCCGATACATCTAGCTGGTTTGCGTTGCCATAGAATTATTTACATTTAGAAGTTCACAATAAAGTTGAAAATAAAATCACCCAAACCTTCGAAGACATAAAAGCAGTCAGAGGCTTATTTTCTTAACTGAAGTGAGCCTGCTTCCTCATTTCCATACCCAGCGTAGTTCCTGGGACATTCCTCACACACGTTCATCTGATCCCAAACTAAGCAGAGCTTGTACTATGGAAACCAGATAACTGATATACATACATATACTACTTTTTGTTTGTAAATACATACTTAATATATATAATTACACCCAGACTCAGGACATACAGACATGTTCATACACACAAATGCATGGCCTGTGTGGGAATCGAACCCACGACCTGCGGCGCGTAAGGTGAACCTTAACCAACTGCGCCAACTGGCCCGCAGTTATATCGCAACAATTCATCTAACAAAGCTTCAACTTCAGAGGTCAACTTCACCTGTTCTGTAAACCAAGGGCAAAGGTACTCGATTATAGTTAGGAAACACCTGCGCCATGAGGAAGTGACATCATGTAACTTAAATCGCTAGATTGATTAAATCAAACAGTGCATTTTCAAAACAGCTGACCATGAAGCCGATCGTAAATTAAGCCAAAATAAATTTGTCTTTTGATCGTAATTAAAAAAAAACAGATATGGAATAAAAAACATTGTAAACAAATCCTTACTAAAGCGAAAGTTTGTTTGTTACTACGGATTTGGATGAAACTTGGTACACAGATAGAATATGTTCTGGATTAACACAGGATATTTTTTATAATATCTCGTGAAAACATACGATTCCTTGGGAATACGGGTGAAACCGCGCGGGACAGCTAGTTATGTTAATAATTATTTATCTTTACATAATAAAAAAATATTGTTCCTTGGATTTCTTTATACAACGCAATCATTCAAAATCTGGCATGGCGTCTTACAAAGAACCGCTCGAAATATTCCATCGAGGAAAATCTTTTATTATAAGCTTCTTTTAAAAGCAGAGCAACCTTTTAAAACAAGTTCAACTGGAAAGTTTAAGTTGTTTAACGTGTAAGAAGTAAGAACTGAAATAATTATATAAAAGTAAGTTAAACTACCGCTAGCGACCCCTGCAAAGTAAACCGAACTGCGACTCCAAAGATTCTGATCAGATTTTGCTTTAAAGGTATCCAGTATATCACGGAACATCCCATGAATATTTTTATGAAGGCATAAACAAAAACATATGGTTTAAGTTAATAAACAGAACATTTTTTGTTTATACCACTAAGTTGGCAAACAAGCATACGGCCCGCCTGATGGTAAGCAGTTACCGTAGCCTATAGACGCTTGCAACACCAGGGGTATCACTCGCGCGTTGCCGACCCTAAAGCATAAATTGTATTCCACGAACATTTCGATTGGATTTCACGCGATTAGTTATTTAAACAGAGCGATATTAATCCGCTTCCGTGGACCCCAACGTCATTACTAATGGTAGTACAAACAAATCACGTTTTACCGAAGTACGGATTTTGCGGCAATCCTCCAATATCTGTTAGCTGTCCGTTATCCTTTGGGAAATATATTGATCTGATGTTTGGATATATCGTTCCATACTTAAATTCCAATTTATAATCCGTGAATTATTTTAAATACATGTTTTACTGGCTCAGGAGATAAAGTTATCGAAAAACACGTCTGCTTGTAAATATTGTTCCCACTAACCTGCTACAATACAAGCCATAATTATATCAGGAAGTTGATTTTAATATGGTTATTTGAACAGCTAAAATATTTAGGTAGGTACGTAGGTATGTATTCCTTTGTTCACATAGAAGCGCTAATCTGGTGAACAATACTGAAATAGTTTTCCTTGGTCATATTACAAAGTATTTTATTTTCCTTAATAGTGCTATTATTTGTATTAAAGCTTTTAAAGGTAGCAGCTATACAGCTACCTTTTCTAGTCAGGTACTGTAAATGTCTTGCTTCACCAAAAGATATTTTTATACAACTTAGTTAGCAAACAATGACACGCCTGATGGTAAGCGGTTACTGTAACCTATAGACGCTTGCAACACAGAGGTATCATTCGTGCGTTGCCGTAACTACAATCTTTTAACACCCTTCATAAATGACCCCATGCCGTACCATGAGAAATACACGGTGGGGAAAGATCTTCTACTAAAAAAAAAGGACTTGTTGAGTTTCTTGCCGGAGTCTTCTCAGTTTAAGTGTATTTCGAACCGGTGCTAATTTCTGTATAAATGACCTTATCAGGGCCTAAACTAAATAAATGACTTTTTGATTTTATTTGTGGTATAGGATAGAAATTATGGGATACGTCCAGAACATGGAGGGGTGAAGTAAAAATACTTCACCCCTCCATGTTCTGGACGTCATTGAGTAGAGACATAGTGATTGACAGGCGAGTCAAACCATAAATGTGTTCTCTATTATTAACATACAATATTCGTCCATATATCCCTTTAAAACTATCCCTTACACATTATCCACTCTCACCCCCGGAAGGGTGAACAAGGATGAACAATATAGGGCCTAGATATTGTTTCCCTTTAATCGGACCCTATCCGACCTTTTAGTTACTGCGTCATCGTTTATGTTCTATCTATATTCATGTAGACTGTATTAGACTAGCAACTCTACCCGAGATACGAGTTTTATACGGTTTTAGTTTTACATTCGATATTTCCTTGAAACAAAACAGAATATATACAGTATTACCCAACTGATAAGGCGCGTCGTGAATTTTCGTTCGCACAGAAAAGAAAGTATGGCCGCGAAGATTAACGAGAGAATGCTTAAAACTTACAATCAAACTTAGATCACTACTATAAGGTTCATAATACAGTGCAGCTGTTAGTTCCGTCTCACTTGCAAGTCACGCACGCCCCTCCGCACGGCGCGCGCTAACATGGCAGCTGCCGACCAATAGCGTTTCCCGCGCTTTGAAAATGTATCTTCTGCGCAGGTACATCGGTAAGCCATATCAGTTGGGTACTACTATACCTATTTTTTACATACTAATGTTTTAACGCGCTTATCTAAAGTAGGTGCGAGGTGAAGCTCTCGTGATGTATAATGATTAGCCGTTCTTAATCGATCGGCAAAAAGCTATCACTGTCATGGTCGGTACCTGGATGGATGACCCCCCCAGTATAACCTAGCCTTTAAATCAAGCGTTTCCGTATTCGAAAGGCACGTAAAATCGTTGGTCCCGGTTATCACTTAATTGTGATAGTTGTTAAGCTAATTGGAAGGTAGGCGGCTTGAAAACTCCAACAGTAGGTTGACCGCTAGCCTACCTCCGCCGATCCGTAGTGGGCACGCGTGGTGCAGTATCTGCCCATTCCCTTTCACCCAAAATTGTGTGCAGGCCTGTGCTCAGCGTTGGGACATTATAGGCTGATGATGATGACGATGATGATTTAAGGTACTAAAATTACCACAGCGATTTGAAAAATATTTATTAGCATAAACATAACATGTGACGCAGTTATAATACTACAACGCGGGTGAAACCGCGAGGCGCAGTTATATTATCCTATTAACATTATAAATGCGAATGCCGTTTATCTATGGACGCCTCAACGGGACACAATAAATTGCGATGGAATTTTCCACACAGGTAGACGAATGCGTGGATAACTACATAGGCTACTTTTTATATCGGAAACGCCGGAAAATAGTGTATTATATTTTCATGGCAAATATGATAAGGTCAATCTTGTATTATTAAATACTGTGAACTCCATATTATTTGATCGAACAAGGCATTTGTACGGGAAGGATATAGTTGGTATATAAATTAAAAGCATTTTATATGTATAGATAATGTTAACCAAAGGATATCTATCCGGTGGCTGGTAAGCAGGAGCGCATATAAATTGATATATTTGTTTCGTACAGACGATACGAGAAGGATAATATTATATGTACATTTCGTTTAAATAAAATAAAACGTATTATAGTAATATTTAGAGTGGGTTGTTTCAACAAATTTATATGTAGGTACGAGTTGTTTTTATACTATAGCAGTTTTTTTTATACCATTAATGTGGCATATAAGCATACGGCCCGCCTGATGGTAAGTGGTTAGCGTAGCCTAAGGACGCTTGCAACACCAATTAATTAATACTGATTAATTATTCTTTCGTTCTTCTTCATGTGATGAAACATCGCATAGGTAGTGAATTCAGCCCCTAAGGATCAGTTCACTTCGACACACGACGTGACGCCGCAATTCGAATACGAACGGCGTCGCGAGGCACTTGTCACGAATTCATTGAAATGAGTACCTGTACTAAATAAAGTTCTATATTGTATTGCTATTTTAATAAATGCGTAATTGACAGCATAAGCTTCATGTATGATCTCAGCACATAAAATACAACATGCTTTTGGGTTTGGCTGGCATCATTCATAGGTTAGGTTTGACACTGCCGAAATAAAGAGTCAGTTTTTTTTACCCCTAACAAAAAGTCAAGCAAGCTACGTACAATTCTATATTCAACTCAGGTAATAAACTTACGTCGGAGAGTCGTTTTATTAGATTTTTTCATAGCTTGAACAAGGAAACCAATTTCACTGAACGTGGGAGGTTTTCGGTCTCCTACGTCGGTAAAAGGGGGGTAATGCGTAGGCTTAAGCGCATCAATCTATCAAAATAAATTACAGTGCATCATTTATAAAGACGCGACTCACGGCGACACTAATGACGTCATCAATCAGTATGATTAGGTATAACGTGATTGCAAATTATCATTTACATTAATGTAAACAATTGTGCACTTTAAACTAGTTTAAAAGGTTTACACACGTTACTAGCTTCCTTATCAATCAACCATACATATCGGCAAGCAAATTTCACAGGAGAACGAAAAAACCGAAGGCCCTGTTCGAAATAGCTTTCGAAAAAGAAAGTTGGTCTAGCTTCTTCGATATCTGTGGTACCGGCTACCGAACCGACAGACAAAGGCATTGTATTCTTATTATGTAATTGATATACCTACCTAGCATACTATTAAGTAACTGTACTGTGCAGTTGCAGAATATAACATAATATCTAGACTAGAGGTACTAGTAATAAATTTAATGACCAAGTCAGCTGTTCAATTGTATGCATTGTGCCTTGACCTTTATGAATGTTGTCAATTTGTCTTATGTTTGCTTAGTTGTATAGAGACCTGGTAAATGTCTGTAACACTGAGTAAAACTTACGTCATTTGTCTCTCAGAGCGTGCAGTATAACATCCGGCCCTACAGAGGGTCTGGCAGGTCAAAAAACAAGTAAACTTATTATTATTTTACTTACTACATTTTTTTAATATAAAATTGTCAGCCAATTTAAGACTTACAATATTATGCCATAACTCATAATTTAATTGTCTTTGCCAGTTTTCGTGAGGCAGAGATCACTGACCCCAATTATAAAATCCGGCCAAGTGCGAGTCGGATTCGCACGAAGGGTATTCAAATTGACTATGAAATGATAAGTAGGCGCAACAAAATAAAGGAGACGTTTCTTCACCTATAATTTTTAATTTTTATTTCATATTTATTATTAGTTGATATAACGGCAATAGAAATACACCATCTGTGAAAATTTCAGTCTACTTAGGTATCACGGTTCATAAGATTCAGCCAACATACAGACAGACGGACGGACGGACAGCGGAGGCTTAGTACCTAAGAGGGTCCCGTTAGCACCCCTAAAAATAAGAATTTATGTGTTCGCAGGAGCTCGTAGCGAAACACTTTCCGATTCGATCAGATCTGTAAAGAAGTCATGCATGCTAGTTTACATAGCGATTCCTTTGATTGGTAGGTGTATGAACCTTATGAGGTGAACCTTTGATTATAAGAAAGACTGGACTGGCGGCGGTCAAAAAGCCAAAGTTACGCAGTTAAGCTTTATCCGGCCGCCTGGTAATCCAATTCCAAAATAGCCCCATTTGCGGTGAATGGTCACTCCGTGAGAGTATAGCAGCATACGGTAAGAGAATTTCACAAGGCACTTAGAATAATTATTTTATAAAGATCATCCTGAACTCTAAAAAGCAGGTAACCTAGTCTATGAAAAGTAAAATGCTGATAATGTGTTATAGGCAGTCTTTATTTACTACGAAGGCTCAATTCCAAATGGAAGTCTCGTAGAAAATAAGCCATTCGATTCGATTCAGTAGGTTCGTCGAATCGGTTCGTCATCCGAATTGGGACAGCAATTGAGCTTTCAAAAACTCATAGGTAGGTAGGTATCTGTAGAGCCTCTCAGCAGCCAATAAGTGCGCGGTGTACCCGGGCCGACCGATTTACCGTAAAGTTTGTTCACATCACGAGGAATTTAAGAAAAAAATAGTACTATAAAAAATCTAGTCATGTGTTTGACCCTAACTAACTATAACTTGTAATAAAGTAATAGGTTTTTAATATGGTAATAAATCAGATAAATCGATGTTCACGGACATTTAAAATCGCGATAACCGCATTGACTCATGCTTGTTTGTCGAATGCGTCAGTCGGATAGAAAATTACTATTCTATTTATTATTATTATTTTCAGACAAACATAAAACTAATATTGTAATTATTCGAGTATTTCGAGAATATCTTATGGCCAAATAACAATTAGCTCAAGGATTATAGTTCTTGTGTACATTGAAATATCATCCTTTTCCTTTAGCAGATAATCAACAGATCAATTGATTATAATATTTTTAATTTATTGAACATAGTATCAAAAACTGAGTAGATCATTAAAATCCAAATAAACTAGTATTTGGATTAAAAAAACGAGACATCCTTAAATTGGCGCCAGATATTGAGCCAATTCCATCATCTTGACATATTTGTAAACATAGTACAAACGACTAAGTGGATTCTCTTGCCAATATGACATCAACATTTTCTATTAAAAATCTACCTAACGTAATGCTAGATATTCGATTAGTCAGCTGTAATTATGTTCTATACTTAGATAGAACTAGGATGACATAACTATAATAAACATTAATCTATAATAATATATAAAGCAGAAGTTTTTTTTTGTTTGGTATACATGGGCATATCTCTGGAACTACCAGTTGGATGCAAAATATTCTACTACTTATAAAATATCAACTACTTACTATCCCGGGTGAAACTGTGGGGGACAGCTAGTAAACTAATAAGACTTGAAAACTTAAATGGAAAATTGGCCAAGTATGAAATCAGGATCTTTCCACATTTGGCAATTTAATTTCACCCATTTAGGACAATCTTTCATCAACAGTCATTCATAATGACGATGGAGAAAGAGCCATGGCGAGAGTTTTGAGTCACTTCCAATGTTGAGATTACATTACCAGCATACTTGAAATATTTTATAAACCCTATTAAACGTAACGACAACATAATTGTTTTGGTAGCGATTCACCGGCATGGCATATATTGTCGCATTTTTATCCTGGGGATCTAAAAATATTTTAAATGCCTCAAGTTATTCCTTAGGCACCAAGGATCAATAATATTCCAATAGCCCTTCAAAGGCACTTATGACAATTCTGACTCTAAAATTCTAATACTGGTTCGGAAGTATATTTACATGACAGATAATCAAGATTTTCAACTTGAGGGTTGTAGCCAGCCAGTGGGTTACTACAATATACCCCACTATGCTATGGTTTCTTCACTGAAAGCTCAAGCTCAATGTAGGATTCGAACCCGGGGCCTTCTTCTCGGTATCTGACGTCACTGAGCTATCATCGCCTTAATTACTCCACTAGGCAGGTTAGACAAGGAAAATTTGTAATACCATGAGTAAACAACTATTTTGGACAGAGAACTAGACGGTATGTAACGCCCGTAATTTATAATAGTATGGACTTCTTGAAAGAAACAAAAACAGATGTTAGTATTATGACGTTACGGAAGAAGCTTAAAAAGAACTTGCTCTCACTATTATAATAATATATTGTTATTGTGTAATTCTTTTTTAGTTTCTACATTTTTTTTTTGTTTTATATAGAAACCTTTTTTGTACTATTATTATAATATTATAAAGATAAAATGCGTGTGTATCCCGAGCGCCTCTTTCGCCAACAAACTGTTTTGTGCAGTTTGGTGAACTTGTTAGTAGTAATAGAATTTATAAAAAGCAGTTGTAATAAATTGAAAAAAAAAAAAATTATTATATTCAAAGATAGGTAGCTAAGACTGTCTTACCATACATAGACTTAAAACGTCTTAGGTGAAATGATGTTGTAGATGTCTGTCTACAGATATGAATGTGAATGAAGATATTATATTAAATCAAAGTTATTTTGTATTTTGTAGTCAATTAAGATTCCTCAGAAAGGTATGCGTGTTATGTGTACTCCTGTTTGTATTTCCTTTTTAAATGGATAAAGCTTTGGTAAACTAAACCAAGTCACTATTATTTGCTAACATCATTATTAGCAATAACACAAAAATGCAAAATAACCTAAGTGGAATTTCCCTTTGACTAAAATTAAACCTAATTGTTCCAACAAACAGAGTAGGTACGTCTTTTGATTGATCTCATCTAGTTAAAAAAATATATTTGTTGTTTGGATGGGAAATATAAGGGAAAAAATATTTAAATAAGTATAGTTAATAAATAATGATGTCTCAAAGACATAGTGTAAACTTATTTGTACATAAATAAACTTTATTGTAAAATAATAGTGAACGCGTACCGGCATACGTAATGTTTGTAAACAAATAACATATGGTTCCGGCGACCGGTGAACCCCGGTCTACACAGAACATTTTTAACACTAATTGACCTAGCAAATACGAAAAAATCAGCTCCCTCAGTCGCCAAACTGTGGAGAAATCATTTATTCCACAAGTTACGGGACTTTCCAGTCTCGAATAATACCATGCGGCTGAAGTATCGCGCCAAAATTTTGTCATAACAATTTTCGGTAGATGCCAGAAAAGCTAGGGAATCAAGCTGAAATTAACAATAAAACCACAGTCAGCAGCCCTAAATCGTCACATAAATGCGAAGGTAAATTGCCAAGTTTTCAAAAAATATAATAATATTCACGAAATAATACCGCCCCTAGCGGTGAATACAAGAAACATAAACGTAATGGCCGACACACAGTAGTTTCGATGACCTAACTAAATGCGTAAAATACTTACGCTTTCCTCCTCTTTTTCCATTCCAGAGGGCATTTGAGGTACTGCACGGTTAATCGCCGAGTAGTCCGGCAGATCCGGAAGCTCCTCGGCGAGATATATGGGCATTGGTTTCGACGCATCCAGGGCCCTCGCCCTAAACGAAAGCTTCGACATTTTGTTGACAGAACAAAACACGCTAGCGTCGACACAAAAATGCACTTATAAAACACTTTATAGCTCCTCTAGGAGGTCTCGAGGGACCTTAAACTGCACTTTGCACACTCTAGTTCGTTCCCATGGTTAATTTTTGCACGCACTCAGTCACAATTAATGAAAAACAATAACGAAACTTTACATATTGGGCGTACTTTACAGAAAGCCATCATGGCGGCTTTCCGTTTGGCGGACGACCATGACCAACTTCCACCTAGCACGACGTGCCCGGGAAGGAAACACGCGGGAACAATTCCGGCAAATTGTATACTATTAAAATATTTTGTCACGATATAATTTTTATTAGTACATTTTATGAAATTAATAAATAATTAAATAATAATAAAAATATATACATTAAAATTTAGAAATGTATTTAGATTTTATCAAATAAATAAGTAGTGAAACACAGTTCTTCACAATTTTTCACACCATAGACAACTCAAGTCTGTAATGTAACGTTCCGTTATACAATTTATAGTAAGTGAGGTATAGCAATATTATTACTTTCTTAAAATTAGCTAAGTTTTATGAAAAATGTCAAATAAGTGGTATAAATAAATAATAATTTTTTTTTAAAGAATTTTAGTTTAGTAATACAAGCCAAGTGCAGGCAAAAATATTAATGATCCCGCCACGTTATTTGGGGTCTATGATACACATCTCAATAATCAAATCATATTTATTCGAATCGTGTACTATTGTACAGTCGATTACAATTAGAATAAAAAAATAATGTATCCTCTTGGGTGCAATTTGGGTCCAATAGTTAACTATTAATATAAGTTAAGTTTCATAACATTATATTTATACAGTATCAAACTAAAAACTATAAAAATTAAAAATGAGAAAAATATGATGAGCTCAACCTATCATAGAATATTTTTATGGAGGGTAGAGGTAGGTATGTTAACAATCTCCATACATCCAAAAGTGTCCCGGGCAATAAATTGGTGGCGCTACAGTAGTAACAGGGTATAAAAGACAGCTGTTGTTGACGGAGTCATGCATGACCTTAGATTCAGGATTAGGTAGATATGTCACTAAAATAATAATAATTACGAAAGCGAGATACGTATATGGCAAAACGTGTATGTGTGAGCAGGACTAAGCATATTTTTTTGTCCCTATCTCGCGTATAGGTTTCTACTCTTGACATCAGTGTCAAAATCGGTGTCGTTGAACTCGTTGATGGCAAACAAGTTTCTGGTTCCAAAAGATATTTTGTTGATGAGAGCTTTGAAATCCTAATTGAATGTTATTTGTGCCTTTTTTATATTCTCAAAGATATTGTTTAGTGTGCAGTGATGGTGAATTGTTGTGTAATTGGTTGTAAAAGCCGTAGTGAACGAAATTAACCAAACATAACCTTTCATCGGTCAGTAGATTTTTTTAATTGATACAGTAAGGAAATCAAAGGATTACTATACTCAAGTGTATTTTCTGTCAATATCATGCAAATTTAATAGATAATTTCGTCGAAAAACGATGATCAACCAAATTTGTTTTTAGTGCTAACCGACCAAAGTGTGAGGCTTATTATTGTGGGGTGGTTAACTATGGTACTACGTGTCATTCGTAAATAGTCGGATTATAAGTTGATGGGGATACCAGCATTTTATAAATTTTACCACTTTATTAATTTTAGCACTTTAAATAGCGTGTTTTATTTTTTGTAGTTTTCATAAAGAACCATTTATAGTTATATTTATAGGTAAGTTTGATACATAGAAAGTAATTGTTTTGAATTCGTGTGACGCGGAAATAATAACTTACAAATAACGACGATATATGTCATGTATTATGAAATCAAATATAGGTATTGTCAGCGACGCGAACTGATTATGTGAAGTGCCTAAGTGTGTGTGTTTTACCTAAGTTGTAAATAAGAAATAATTTTAAGTGTGAAATGTAAATATTTAAGTGCGAAATTATTCATATTATAAGGTCTAAAGTATTAATTTAAGGTTTTAGGTAAGGAAAGAAAGGTTTTTAGTTTTGTGTTAACTTATTTCGAGAAAAAGAGGGCCTCTCAAGTAGCAGCACCGTTTAATGACGCGGCGTTACCGACACGAGAGCCACTTGAGGTTTTTCAATTTTATCTCATAAGAAAATAGAGATATTTATGTAATTCTTTTTATATAATGTGTAGAAAAGTAAGGTCTATCTAGTAAATAAGTTAATTTTGTAATGAGAAAGCCATTTCCTAAGGAAAACGCAATTATAAGGAAAAACCGCTATAGAAAGAGATAGGAACACGGTTAGAAAGGGACAGAACATCCCGCAGAAAGAAACGGGACTAAGTGGGAAAGAGATAGCATCAAAACAAACCGCGAAATTATGTCAAGGTTGCGACCTTCTTTCTGATTGGTTAAAAAATAATTATTTCCGGGCTTCTGATTTACAGTACATTGGCCGACAGTATAAAAGTAGCGCGGTTTCCTTCGGAATGGCATTCCCACGGCAGCAGCCCTCAAGAAATATAAGAAGAATTGGCTGTTTTTATTGGGTGGTTGGGAATCCTTGGGCAAAAGAAGAGCCCCACCGACTGCAGCTGATATCTACGGGCAAGCAAGAGCCCCAACGAGTACCAGTGAATTGGGCATTCAAGCGCCCCGCCGACCGGGTACCTCCTGTACCCCGCCGAGAGTATTCGTCGCCCCCCCCCCCCCTTTTGCGCGCTAAGCGCACCCCGCGCCTTCTGCGCCGTCACTTGTGCGCCTTTTTATGCAGCGCCCGCGTCTCGCGTGTCCCGCGCCTTCTGCGCCCCCCCCCCGCGCGCCCCTTGTGCAGCGCCCACGTCCCGGATACGTCCTACGTGTCCCGCTCGTATTTTAATCGTGTCCCGGGACGCCTCACGTATCCCGATCGTGTCCCGATTACGTCCCACGCGTTCCAACCGTGTCCCGATCGCATCCCGCACACGTTCCGTGTGTCCCGCGCGCGTTCCACGTGTCCCGAAAGTGTCCCGAATACGTTCTACGCGCCCCGATCGTGTCGCGAGTAGGTCCCACACGTTCCGCCCGTGTTCCAGGCACGTTCCCGCTTATCCCGAAAAGTCCCGCACGTCCCGCGCACCCCGTCTGACCTTGCTACGCGCATCACCGCGCACCCCTCACACCTCCCCCTTCGTGTTGCTACTCCTTCCCCGTCTCTCTCTCCTGATTCGCCCGGATCTGCAGGGGTATTTTAAAACGCTCGGATTCGATATCGGATACGGATTCAAAAACTACCGAGTCGATATACCGCAATTGCTTTTTTAATTTCGGAATTCGAATATTTTTGATGTTTCTTTACGGAAATATCAATTCGATTCATCGAAAAGTTTTCAGAAATTAAAATGGCAATTGCTGAAATTCGCCTCGGAAATTTCTTAATCCGCTTCCGATATCGAATCCGACGTTTTAAAATAGCCCTACTGGTCGCGTCCTGAGTGACTTCGTCCAGCCGGTAGTCTATGTTTTCGTCGTTAATCTCATACAGTCCACTCTAAGGTTAAAGTAGGTCAGACCAAGTGTGCTCGCCACAGGTATTTTCTCTTTCAGATCCGCAAGGCTACTCTCTAAATGTGAAAATTTGCGAGTTTATATGGAAACAAAGGATAATTAGGTATTTAATTGTGTCTTCAGAATACATCACCTATCAGTACAGTATATACAATCAATAACTGAGGAGGTTGCGGTCAAAACGTGATAAGTCACAACTCATACAAAAAAAATCCTCCAGCCTGTACGAAACTATTTATTTTGTATGTCTAGGGTCTTAATTAAACTATACTTCATCAATCCCGTGTTTTATTATGACTTCTATAAAGTTATAACAATATCACCTGCCACACCATTGATAAATTACGACTCGTAGTAAAACCTAAATGCCCAATACCAGTTTACCCACAAAATGGGGTAAAAGTGTAAGTATGGCAGTATTAATTGTACGTAGCTGTATTATATGTAAATATGTCGAACTATAGCTATCTTCTTCGCCATTCGCTGACTGCAAATCTACCTAATCTTCAATCTACGTGCATGACGGAGTGAAGTCGTAGTGAAGTGCACGCAGTCAGTGAAGTGCACCATCGGCGTCGTAGACAGAGAAAACTATGTATCGACTTTTTGGCGGGAACTGGCAAAGTGACGTTGTGTTTTCGTTTTTATTTTCATTAATTCGTGTATTTTGAGTTATTATCAGTTGTATTTTATCCAATAAAGATCGATACATGTGCACCAGTGAAATGAAATGAAATGAATTATGTGTATCGTGACTTTTCAAGTTGTGTCAAAAAATCTGTGAAGAGTTTTAGGTTTTAGTACAATGACCACCATTGTACCGTCACCGGTGACTGACTGAGGACTATATGTAAAAGTGATTTATTGTGACTGGAAACTATAAAATAACTCGACACTGGCAGAAATGAGACCTAATTTGGGATTGGTTGCCAAACTTAAAAATAATAAGAAAAGAAGAAATATGTATCTTCTTCTTCTTCTTATTTTTAAGTTTCACTTCACTGGTGCTCATGGATTGATCTGTATTGGATAAAATATCACCGAGAATAGGCAACAAAACTCAAAATATACGAATTAATGAAAATTAAAACGAAAACGCAACGTGACTGAAAGTTCCCGCCAAAAAGTCTCCAAGATATCTTCTCTCTAGTATATAGTCTATTATCTATGGTATCTTCCATAGAGTTAAAATATCATAGAGCGAATCGTAGAGTGAAGATACCTTAGAGCCCGTTTTGTCATGGTCGGTTTGAGATAAAGAATGAGCTATATATTGTTATACTATTTTTATACAGGTATAGAACAGTAGGGCGATTACCTAACTTAATTTCAATGAAATTCAGATTGAAATAACCTCTGAATCGGTAGAAATATCACAAAATCGGAAATGGTTTTATTTCTAATGAACCACTGTTTGTATTTGCAGTTATCAGAACGTAAAAAAGTTATCAGAAAACCGCTATATTGAACCGATTTCAATTCGAAAATGATTGAAATTTTGTTACGTAATCGCCCTACTGGTGCTACCATATAATTATTTTTACTCGGCTTTTGGGAAATTATTATTTGAGTTCTATAAAAAGCTTATAAGCTTTTTATAGAACTCAACACTGGTAACAGTCTATACCTGTATAAAAATCGTATAACAACATATAGCTCATTATCTATCTCAAACCGATCACGAGAAAACGGGCTCTAAGGTATCTTCACTCTACGGCTTTAGTCCTACCCTACAAACGACGACATTTCGAAATGTCAATGGCCATTGGTCAAAGGAAATATAAACACTACGTTCATTGGTTGTTTGCTCCACCCGTAGAGTGAAGATCCCTAGCCTTCTCTGTCTACGGCTCCACCAAATGCTTAGATTAAGGATTAGGTAGATAGGCTGTCAGCGAATGGCGAAGAAGATAGCGATAATTCGACATAGTTACATATAATACAGCTACGTACAATTAATAGTGCCATACTTACACTTTCACCCCATTATGTGAGTAAACCAAGGATGTTAAAAAAAGTCGGATATATTCTCGCCAACAAAAAAACTGTGTCACTCAAGTTGGCCACCACGCTGTACGTACAAGCCGGCACGCACACATTAGTTGAGCACGGGTAATCGACTCTGTGTAAACGGCGACAGAGTCTAGTTTCCAGCGGAATGGCCAATATGTGTGCGTGAAAGGTGGCCGACTCCATAGACACAGTTTTTCGTTAGCGAGAATATGTCTTCCGTAGTCTTTAGGGTAAACTGGTATTGGGTATTTTGGTTTTACTACGAGTCGTAATTTTATCAATGGTGTGGCAGGTGATATTGTTATAACTTTATAGAAGTCATAATAAAACACGAGAAAGATGAAGTATAGTTTAATTAAGACCTAATTATACAAAATAAAAAGGTACGTACAGGCTAGAAGATTTTTTTTGTATGAGTTGTGACTTATCACGTTTTGACCGCAACCTCCTCTTTTATTGATTGTATATACTGTACTGATAGGTGATGCATTCTGAAGACACATTAATACCTAATTATCCTTTTCTTCCATATAAACTCGCAAATTTTCACATTTAGAGAGTAACTCTAAATGTGAAAATTTAATGGTTGAGCCATGCGGATCTGAAAGAGAAAAAATATTTGATTTCATGATACATGCATGACTCATGAAAAAAATTATTTTGACATGACATAATCGTCGTTATTTGTAAGTTATTATTTCCGCGTCAGGCGAATTCAAAACAATTACTTTTCATGTATCAAACTTACCTATAAATATAACTATGAATGGTTCTTTATGAAAACTACAAAAAATAAAATACGCCATTTAAAGTGGTAAAATTTATAAAATGTTGGTATCCCCATCAACTTATAATCCGACTATTTACGAATGACACATAGTACCATAGTTAACCACCCCACAATAATAAGCCTCACACTTTGGTCGGTTAGCACTAAAAACAAATTTTGTTGATCATCGTATTTCGACGAAATTATCTATTAAATTTGCATGATATTGACAGAAAATACACTTGAGTATAGTAATCCTTTGATTTCCTTACTGTATCAGTTAAAAAAATCTACATACCGATGAAAGGTTATGTTTGGTTAATTTCGTTCACTACGGCTTTTAAAGTCAATTACACAACAATTCACCATCACTGCACACTAAACAATATATTTGAGAATATAAAAAAGTCACAAATAACATTCAATTAGCACATTTCACAGCTCTCATCAACAAATATCTTTTGCAACCAGAAACTTGCTTGCCATCAACGAGTTCAACGACACCGATTTTGACACTGATGTCAAGAATAGAAACCTATACGCGAGATAGGGACAGAAAAATATGCTCAGTCCTGCTCTCACATACACGTTTTGCCATATACGTATCTCGTTTTCGTAATTATTATTATTTTAGTGACCAATCTACCTAATCCTTAATCTAAGACCAAATGCGTTAACAGCCATAGATAATACACAGCGACTCTCTCACCGGGCCAGATAAGCTTGTGGCAATATAAATGAGGAGTTTTCTTAAGATACGAAGTTTTCCGTTCACGACAAGAGTTCACGATTTGACAGGAGTTTTGAGCATAGAGGTATTCATAGAGAAATCTCCTAATGAGGAGATTTCTTTTGAACAAATCTCTATGGAAAGAAAACTCCTCATTTATTTCATACCAATTTCATACTCTATCTATTGCTTCTTTAGCGCCATTCTGGAGGGATTTGGAACTGTTATTTACTGCTTGTCGCTAGACACCTTCAACTATTTTTCCTCAAGAGATAGTTCTTCATATCTCTACCCTCCTTAGGCTTGCGTCTGACCACACTAACCTGAGTGCCAAGTGAGAGTTTTTTAACCTATTCGATCGCGTAAATATTAACTCTAATTTGTATTGCGTTGCTGCCTACGGTGAACATTTTGTGTGACGACCATCGCCTGTAGTGGACACTTTTGGAAGCATTTCATACAAAATGTTTCACCGTAGTCGCTAGCGAGTGAAGATTACGTTAGCGTAGAAAACTCACGGTAGACGGTCCAACGCCACACGCGATCGAATTAAAAAAACTCGCACTAAGTCAGCCGGGCTTCAACAGATTTATAATATGTAGCAGAAATAAGGTTGCAGAGAGAACTGAAACCTGAGGAACTCCGGCATTGATTGCCAATAGGTCCAATGAACACCCGTCTATACGTACTCGTATAGACCGTTCACTCAGGAAATCCAAGCGCACATAAACTCCATATGTATGAAGAAAGCTATGATAACAGATGATATTGTCCTAATTATGTTAAGTATCGTGAAAACCACAGTACTGCTTGTCTGTTCTCATAAACGACTCATCAATCCCGTGGGCATGGGGTGCTTACGCCCATTGCCCACGGGTTTGTCTAACCGACGTCGCTGGTAATGTATACCTAACCTACACTCGCTTTTCGCTAGCTCGGTTCGGCTGATTTACAAGCAACAGGAATAATGGAGGAGGAGGAATGTAGTTTGTTACAGTCCCACAAACATATCTGGCCCGGTGAGAGAGGCCTTGTTTGTTATCGCATTTGTTGGAGCAAACAACCAATGGCTAATGGCAGGAAGCGTAGAAAGAGAAGATTGACATCGTCGTTAGTTCCACTTTTGGCCACTGGGTCACAAGTTTGTGGGACTGTATATTATTTTTACGTCACAAAGAAATAAGGTAATCTATAAGGCTAGGAACTCACGAAGCGCTGCTGGGGGGAGGTGTAACACTTCCCCCGGGACGAGCTATCTAAGCGCCGCGCTTGGAGGGGTGAGCAGGTACGCGTTCAACACGAGAGCCCGCCCCCCTCTGTATAGCGCAGGTGGCGACCACAGTGGGGTATTATCCGGTAAAAGTCCGGCATATTCTGGCCCCAGGGCGGTCGGGTATACTATGAGGATTCCCCACGCTAATAAAAAAAAAGGAACTCACGAAGCGAGTACCAACTGAGCTAACCGCGGTGGTGGGCGGTAACGGTTATAGTAGGTATTACCCAACTGATAAGGCGCGTGGTGACTCTTCGTTCGCACAGAAAAGAAAGTATGGCCCCGAAGATTAACGAAAGAATCCTTAAAACTTACAATCAACCTTAGATTACTACTATAAGGTTCATAACACAGTACAATTATTAGTTCCGTCTCACTAGCAAGTCACGCCCCTCCGCACGGCGCGCGCTAACATGGCGGCAGCTGCCGACTAATAGCGGTTTCCCACGCATTGTGAATGTACAAAAAATATCTTCTGCGCAGGTACATCGGTAAGCCATATTCGTTGGGTACTACTGTACATACTCGCGACATCAGCGGGCTTCGCCCTCTGCGGTCGTCTGTGGTGTCGGTCAGTACCTCTAACATAGAGTTTTCTACGCTAACGTAATCTACACTCGCTAGCGACTACGGTGAATATTTCGTATGACGAGCAGCGCCTCTAGTGGACACTTTTGGAAGGATTTCATACAAAGTGTTTCACCGTAGTCGCTAGCGAGTGTAGATTACGTTAGCGGAGGGAACACATGGTAAAATCTTAGGAGTGACGTAAATAACCGCCCGCAAACTTGGCAGGTGATGACCGCAACCGCGACGGCTGTAGTACCGCAAAAACAACCGGTCCCCTGAATTTAGATATAAAATACCCGATCCGCCAACGCGGCGGGCGCTTTAAGAGTTCCTAGCCTAAGAGAAATAAAACAAAAAATGCAATGTCATGCTTTTTATTATATTTTACAGCATATAGTCCAACATGAAAACATACAGCGTAATTTCATAGGGTAGTAAAATGCGTAAAAGTAAATTAAAAGTACTTACTGATTTTATTATGAAGAAAAAATCTTTTATAGAGTTACAATATTTATACTTCTATAATTTAGGCGCACTGATATAAAATTTAAATTATGATTTCAGAAAATATTAGGTTTTGCGTTTTTGAAAAATGCATTCTGGTGATTCCCCCCGGTTTTTATGTAGAATATTTAATAGTTTAGTCTGCATTAATTCCTTTACTTCCTGTTTTCACTTTCTGTATAAAAAATTATTTGACGTGCAATAAATAATGATACTTAATTTATAGTAAATTCGCATAAGTAGTGCAGTTTAACATAATTTTCGATCACAAATCGGCTCGACTTGATAATACAAATTGAGAATATGCTTGTAAACATTTTCTTAAAAGAAACAGATACACTAAAACTTTTAACGATAATAAAATGAAATGTACAAGTAACTACAGTATGACAAGGATGGCAAGCACGAGTTACTGAACCTTCCTTCCCCTTCAACCGATGCGAATAGCGTCAATGAAAATTCATATTTTCTTCAACTACCCTTGTCAGACCGTATAAAGCCATGTATTCACTGAGAAACATGTTTCAGATACGTTTCTGGAACAACACGACGTTTACAGAAACAATGTTTCGGGTCTTGGCTGTCCACATTTTAGTTCAAATACTGGGTGGAGATTTCGAGATGGCATATTTTCGAAACCTGTGTTGGGTAAGTGATGCTGAACAACTTTTGCTATGGGACAAACACTGAATTCTCAAAAAAAATGTTTACTTTTCATATATTATGATCGATCTAGGTTGAAATTACTATGGAAAGTAAAAAATTTTTTTTGAGAAATCACCGTTGGTCCCTTAGTAAAAGTTGTTCAGCATGACTAACCCAACATAGGTTTTGAAAATATGCCATCTCGAAATATCCACCTGTTATGTCGCCTGAGGAGGTAGTTTTGCTGGGTTCCGCGGGGTGCGCTCCAATTCCATCGGGGAGCACAGAAACATGCTAAAACGTACCCCCTAATTAATAAATAAGGTGTAAGTCAATCTTGTAATAACCAGGTATTAAGATAGCCCCATCCCTTTTTGTTTATATGACATTAGACGGGATATATTTTAATCCTAGGTTTAACTATACTTGACTTACACCTTATTTATTTATAAGACGGATAGTGTTTACCGCAACAGTTTCAGATGTTTCTGAAACATATTAATTTGTTTAAGAAACACGTAGATGTTTTGTTTCTGAAACAGTGTTTATAAACAATTATTTCTCAGTGAATACATGGCTTTACAGTTTTTTTGTATCAGCAAATATTAACAAAAGGCGGTCAAGTTTTAGTAACTACAAAATAACTGTTGAACATTGAAAAAACGCTCGTAATAACTAATCCATAAAGTACATTAAAACAATTACGCTCTTTGAACGAGTGGCATCCATCTCGTTTTTCCGTACACAAAAGTGCTCCCAGCCAGAAAGAGACTTCCGAGTTTTAACTATAAATCAACACAGGTTACTCTCAATTATAAAAAAAATATGCATTCTCTTCCTCTAAATTACAATAATAACATTCACAGCATACTACTATAAACGCATCAAATTATTAAATACAAACGTAACAGACACGCATAACGTTTATTCATAAATTTATTTTTATTTGTCCATTCATGAAAAGAAAATTTAGAAACTAATGTAATTTTGAGGGGAAATGAATCCCGTATTCTGTAAAGAATTTGTCCGTGACAATTTTTTATTCCTTGTTTCTATTTTGTGTGTTAATTTAAGCCACAAGTTAGTAAATTATGATAGTTATGAAGAACTGCTGCGTACCGACAGATTTTCAAAGCCCAGAACTAGTAAGACCTTCACAAATACATTTTACACTGTGTACTAGTTGTCTGGTCCCGGGTAATACACTGCGCAATAGTTGTCCAGTCTTGGGTACTACACTGTGTACTAGTTGGCTAATCCCGGCTACTACATTGTGTACTAGTTGTCTGGTCCTGGGTACTGCACTGTGTGCTAGTTGTCTGGTCCTGGGTACTGCACTGTGTACTAGTTGTCTGGTCCCAGGTACTACACTGTGTACTAGTTATCTGGTCCCGGGTAATACACTGCGTAATAGTTGTCCAGTCTTGGGTACTACACTGTGTACTAGTTGGCTAATCCCGGCTACTACATTGTGTACTAGTTGTCTGGTCCTGGGTACTGCACTGTGTGCTAGTTGTCTGGTCCTGGGTACTGCACTGTGTACTAGTTGTCTGGTCCCAGGTACTACACTGTGTACTAGTTATCTGGTCCCGGGTAATACACTGCGTACTAGTTGTCCAGTCTTGGGTACTACACGGTGTACTAGTTGGCTAGTCCCGGCTACTACATTATGTACTAGTTGTCTGGTCCTGGGTCAAACAATGTATATTAGTTGTCTAGTTCCGGGTATCTATTCCTATCTGTCAATAAACTATAGAACGTTTAAAACAATGGGAATGCTTTTAATTCTTGTTTATAGCTCCAAAGGATGCCCAATGACTCAAATTTCTGAGCTACTCCTTTGTCCATAAAAAATCTTTTCGAAGTTTTAAAAACGACCAAAGGAAAATTAACTATTACTATCGAATAAATATACAAATAATAATGGTCAATTGTATGATACAAGTTAACTTTTTTGCTAAGCATTAAGGTTTTGTTGTATTTGAGATTATTTAAGTCAAAAATAACTTCTTATAATGGACAAATTATAGATGGCGAAATAAAATATCAGATTTAGATGATTTTTTTTTAAAGTTTAAGTTATAGTCAGATTAAAAAAAAAACAAATAAAATGTATTCAAAACTTCTAATTTAAATTCCTGTAACTTATTTTATAATCTGTAATTACATCTAATCATTAGCAGATATACATTTTATTACTTCAATATTATTGTAAGCGATAAGTGCGGTTTTAGTATATTTTTTAAATGGCAACTCTGAATTCTTGATTTGTTTAGACAACACTCAACTTAGTGAAATTGTACATTACATTTTGAACTTTATCTCGATTAGATAAGGTGCAAATTCTATGATCGCAATTTCTCGAGAACCTTCCAGAATTCCCGCGACTACAGTCGGCAAGGAATCCGCAAGTTTTAGTTGAAAATAATATGTGCAATGTTCCTAAAAATGTTAAAGAAAAATAGTCCTTATTGCTTATAAATACGGTACATCTATTCTATCTTATTATTTAATTATGGATAGATTTAACGCATAAACCTTATCATATCGCAATAAGGACTATTTTTCTTTGCAAAATATTTCTTAGATGTTTATAGTTTACACAAACCAAAAATTCAAACGACCATTTCTAACTATTTTATATATATATATATATTTTTCTAGTAATTCGGTTATTCTGCAATATAGTTCATATCATATCGTGGTGTAAATTGTATTTGCTTCAAAACTGCATCAAAATTAGTATAGTATTTTTATTATGCATATTTTAGTACAACTATTGAAAGAAAACGTAAGTTTTACGACTTAAAAATAGTAGGAATAAGTTAATTTTTAAGGAATAATTTTATTTTGATGTTTTAAGTAGAAACATGACAAATTATACACCAAGGTTTTTTTTTTATATTGATGTGGTTTTTCCTTGAAAAATTCTTGTCTTAATGTAACAAGTGTGTATTAGAGAAAAATTTTGATGCAATTTTTATAAGGCTAAGATTTCAAAACTATCGCCATCTCTTTCGTACAAATATTATATTTCCATAGTGCGAATAGGACGTCTATATCTGAAACATTTATTTACAATTATGAAAATAATAATTAATAAAAAAAATGCTAAATAAATTGTACACTTCATTACGTTCACAACTAAAATAAATAAAAGGAATGTGTAAAATCGTATTTCCGTTTTTTTAAGGATGCGTAACAAAAAAACATGGTCACCAAATATTTCATCAAATTATGTTCGCATTGTGATTTTTTTCGAATAATTTTACAAAGTATTTTTATAATATAATAACATAAATTTTCACTCATAACATTCATAGTCAACCGGCGGCAATAAAAAAAAAATTAACAATAAATTAACCGTTAAAAAGGACAAAAATAAAAAAAATACGATTTTATTCCTACAACGCATTATGAGTATCGCGATTCATTAATTAAAATTAAAAAGAAACATCTCGCTACATACACAAATCCCTCGACTTAACACAATATTATAAACAAAATATATCACTGAACAATTCATTCCTGTTTAATTTTGACCCAGACTTATCTATCTCTATATAAAAAATCAACATTGTCTCAGTAAATAGATTGTTTAAATCAAGTCTAGTAAACACAAGTTTTAAAATACTAGCCGTCTCTCGCAGATTTACCCGCGTTCACAATAATGTAGATTCCTATTGGTAAAAGATTTTTTCGAATCCAACTGGTAGTTCTAGAGATTAGCGCGGTTAAACAAACAAAAAAACTCCGCTTTATATTTTAATGTAGATTATAGAGTGCGATATTTTGTGAGTTATGTGGAGGGTAATCTACTACTTACCTGATTTTAGAAATTCTTTGACTAATCGGGACCTACATTACCTAATGCTATAATTACGCGGGTGAAACCGGGGCAACAGATAGTGTAGTAAAAAGAGACGGTTTTACAAGATTTTATTTAAACCATCTAAAGTAATAAGACTATGAAATTTATATTTAACATGATTAACGAATTGAATAACGATACATAAAATATATATTCTTACGGTAAATAGTAAATGCTGCCATCTATTACCATTGAAAACAATTTCATTTTATAAAAACAGAATTTACATAAAATACACATAGACATACAAAAAACTGGACGGAGCGTCGCCTTATAAAGTCAAGCACAATATTTCCGACGTATGCGTGAGTAAAATCAGTACTGACAAGTGATACTGAACTTTATTGTCACTGTCGACGGTATAATGCGGAATGACAACGGCATACTTTGGTGTACAGTCGTGGACTGAAATGTTTATCACATTTCAAACTCAATTCCATCTCATACTGCGCCCAATAAGGTATAATATGTCATATCAACAAACATATTACATTTTAAAAGGCTGTCAATGACTTTTTGATTATGTAAACTCATTTCATAATTGTTGTTTGAATTTTTTATTATATTCTGCTATTTGTCTCAATAGTTAAACGCCTATTTGAATTGTTTTTCATGCCCAATACCATCCACGTGTATCAATAGTAATTTTATTTCAGGTCAACCTTATGACACAGAAATATGCAAGCGTTTATAGACCGTACGTTGGTGAAAATTTTTAGTCCGCGTACATACAGGTCGTTGTTTTGGTCAGCGACGAGCGACTCAGGGTCGATAATACAAATGAAAAAAAATACTTTATTTTTAAATAATAAAAATAAAAAAATTAAAATTTTGAAAATCATGTAATAAGCTAAAGTGTAGACATAATACTCAACGGGAGTACGAGGGAGTAAAGGGGTGGGGCGATGGCGGCTTGTGCCTGGCTCTAGTCTGTGCACGTGCCTAGTAACCATACTTTGCGGTAATTTTATTTCAAATTGAATAAGGTATTTCTCAACATATTTACAGTATTTAATGGAATTAAGTCCATTTTTGGGGAATATATATTTTGTACTACCGCTCCTGGGTCGCTTGTCGCCCACCAAAACAACACCCTGTATAGTCGGCTTCACTTTCGTAAGGCGACGCTCCGTCCAGTATTTATTGTACGTCATTAATACATACAAAAAACTTTATATATCACTTTTTTATCACGTATATTTAATTTTGTCGATAGATAAGTCTGGTCATATATGACTATAGAATCAACTCTGTTCTATTATCGAGTCGTCTGAACGATTGGTGCTGTTGCAATCGCCCTTTGGCGCTATCTTTGATGGTTTGGCGTTCTTGCCCACGAAGATCTCTACCTCCTGTAAAAAGAAAATAATATAGTTAGAATATTAATAGACTGTACACACGGCAACACATCAAGCTATAAATTTCCAGTATAACCTGATCTCGCATTGTATAGGATTTCCCTGCAATGAGAGGTCAGCTTAAATTGGAAATGTATAGCTTGATCTCTAGCCGTGCGTACTAAAGTACGGTCAAACTGTAAATATGAAAAAGGAATTTTTTTGTTAAATATTTCATTTTTGATACAAGCTTTTTTTGTTGACTGTACTTGCATTGTCATCCAATATAAAAATGTATATCAAATATCAAGTCACTCCGACCACTGGAAGTGGGTGAAATTCGACCTGCAAGATTCCACCCGAACAAACATACATACATACACTGCAAGTTAAATAAAAGCTTGCAAAAAAATAAGGTAATTGAAAATCCGGTGTAATCATACTTATAAATGCGAAAGTTTGTGAGTATGGATATATGGATGATTGTTAATCCTTCATGCAAAAACTACTGAACGCATTTGGATGAAATTTGGAACACAGATAGTTTATAACCTGGATTAACACATAAGGTACTTTTTATGCCGGGAAAGCAGTATCTCCCCCGGGTACGCGGGTGAAACCGCGGGGCGCAACTAGTATAATACAGGTTGAATCACCTTTTTGAAAAAATAAACTTTTATGCATTTCTCATAGTTCCGGATTTGGCCATAATTTATTTTTATACAAGTGTACAGTAGTACCCAACTTATATGGCTTACCGATGTACCTGCGCAGAAGATACATTTTCAAAGCGCGGGAAACGCTATTGGTCGGCAGCTGCCGCCATGTTAGCGCGCGCCGTGACTTGCAAGTGACAGTGAACTAACAGCTGCAGTGTATTGTGAACCTTATAGTAGTGATCTAAGGTTGATTGTAAGTTTTAAGCATTCTTTAGTTAATCTTCGGGGCCATACTTTCTTTTCTGTGCGAACGAAGATTCACGACCCGCCATATCAGTTGGGTACTATTGTACGGTGCAACTTATGGTAAGCGATTACCGTAGATATATGAACGCTTGCAACACACGAGGCATCACTCACACGTTACCGACCAGTCCCCCCCTCCCCGATGAGCTCTGTCTCACTTACTCACGCGCAGGAACACAACATAAAGTTATTTGTATGCGGTATTATGTAAGGTACTTCCACAGTCGATATGCTCTTTGAGCGAATAAATGCTACGCTCTACTTCTGAAAAATAAATCTCACCTGACTGCCTTCAATTCCCATTTCCTGATCATCCTCATGGCTTGTGCCGGGAGTCGCGCGCGCCACCAGCTGTCGCTCACGGGCTACGCGTCTGTAGAATTTATTGTCATGTTAACAAGGTTTATTATCATTTGAACAGGTAAGGGGCGTTCATACATTCATGCTACAGAGTGGATTGACTAATGGCCGGTTCCTATAATTTAAGGACCGTTATTGGTTAAAATTAAGACACTTATATCTTTACTAATAATGTAGCAAAGACCTCAAAGCTTTGCATAGCAGACCCTCCCATATGGAAGTAGATCACAGGTAAAATTAGCTTACGAAATGATCTATAAGCCCAGTTTGGCAATAAAAAACCTACCATTGGTAAGCAAAACGATTCCTTTCTGTTTATAGGAACCGGGCATTATTATTTGAGATAATAGGATGTACAATGCAAAGTGATGGATAGATGGCGTTAGCAACACACGCCGTAAAAAAATATGTCATACTGAGTTTTAAATTGTAACGTGTCTTGGAGGTAAGGATGTGCAGTTAGTTAAATTATCAGTACAGTAATTATCTATTTATATATTATTATACAATAATTATTGGTAAAACGGTAACAACCTCTCAGTAACATCGTAACATCATAAACGACAACTTTTGTTATGAGTTATAATAATTAATCAAACTATCATATAATAATAAAAATATAATAAAGCGGAAGAGTTTTTTTGCTTGTTTGTTTAAACCGGCTAATCTCTGTCACTACCAGTAATAGGAAGTCTTTTACATTATCAAAAAATATTAGTTACGTATTTTTTCTTTTGTCAATCAAACAAATAAAATACGAAGATATCGTGTGCTGAAGTTCCGCGTGACGTCACGGTGTGGTACACTTTTTACTCTAAAGTGACGTCACGAGCCCCCACTCCCGAACTCTGACTCGCTTTATCTTTGTAAATTTTTAATGATTTGGTAAAGCAAAAAATACGTATCCATTATTTTTTGATAATCTAACTGACGTACTAATTAGTTTTTTTTTACCTATTAATCATCCCTACACCTTCCACCATCAAAGCTAACCTCAGACCATGCATTGACTTTTTATACACAAACATACAGTTGTATTAGTAAATATTGAAGATGCGTTCAAATAAGGTGGGATAAGACACTGAAATCACTTCATGTAGGGGCAAAGATCACAATACAACGGGGCTTTGTGGGTTAGTTTTTAAATCTTACTCTTGTGCACAAGATCCAACTTTAGAGAGCTACATTGAAAAGTATAGTAAAATAACATTAAATTTAAGATTACTTTATGACTGGTATTCAAATAGGCTTTGTGTGCTTACCACCTTTGACCACATCAAAGACCATTAAAAAAAAAACTAAACAGCACCGCGATTTCATCTCTTCAAGGCGCTATCACCGAAGCATTCATCATCATCAGCCTATAATGTCTCACTGCTGAGCACAGGCTTCCTTTCACAAATGAGGGTGAAAGGGAATGGGCAATACTCCACCACGCGTGCCCACTGCGGATCGGTGGAGGTAGGCTAGTGGTCAAGCTACTGTTGGATTTTTTTAAGCCGCCTAGGAGGCATCCAACTAGCTTAACGAATATCACAATTAAGTGATAACCGGGACCAACAGCTTTACGTGCCTTCCGAAGCAAGGAATCGCTCGATTTGAAATACCACTAGGCGGTCACCCATCCAGGTACCGACCACGACGGTGGTAAGCTTAACTTTGCCGATCGATTAAGAACGGCTAATCATGCTACACCACGAGCGCTTCAGAATGAACATTCACTCTGGCCTTGAAAGTCCCTAGATTGTGTGAGTCAGGAAACACAGACGCCGGAAGCAAGTTCCACTCCCTTGCTGTTCGCATTATAAATGAGGATGCAAAACGCTGTGTCCATATTTTCGGTATGCCAACAACGTACGGGTGAAACTTTTCCCGGCGTCTTGTGGTTCGGTGTAAGAATGGAGATGGTGGAATTAAGTTGAACAATTCCTGCGCACACTCTCCAAAATATATCCTGTGGAAAGCCGATAGACAAGCAACCTTTCTTCGATGGTCAAGGGTCGTGAGTTTCGCCTTAAGGGGGCCCTTCATGGCCAACGCAACTTCAACGCAAGCATAGCCTAAAAGCGTGTACTTTCATCCAACGTAATGTTTGACTGCGAAAAAAGGAGACAGCAGCAGAGCCGTCGGTTATCAGTCGGTAAATTCCGCTGATCACTCGCGGCCGCTTCGCTAGCTCGTCATTCATGATTTCGCATATCATAAAACTTGTTCCAGGAGTATACTTCTTGTGAAATAATCTTACAAGTTTGTGAAGAAAAAGTTTGTTATTTTGAATCTCCAATATATTTGCAATGTCGGATCAAGATGTTTTATTTACTTTTTACAATTTATAGGTACATTAGATATGGCCAAAGTTCAGGTAAAATTTGGGCATAAACGCTGTTTTTCGGAGGCTTTTTCTGAATTTGTTTCAAACAATTTTTTATTTTTGCCTATATACAGACCTAGATAGAACTAAAAATGTTTAACAACGCCATAATAAGTACAGAGTTTTTGTATGAAAAGTATGGCGGGAAGTCTGCTCTTAAAGACTCATTTCGATCGATATCGATGAGTCTCCTGGCTGATTGACCCATATGTACACACAATCAAGTCATCTATTTAATTAATTACGCACCTCCTATGTTCCAACATGGCTTTCCTATCGGCCTCTCGTTTCTCAGCGGCCAACCTGGCCTTCTCGTTCTTGATGAGGGGAGTGGCCCGCTGTCGACCTCGTCCGGGGGACGCGGATGGAGTCGACTGAGGCTTCGTTATGGGAACTGATATCTGAAAATTAAAAGAAATATATAAAATATGTATTATATGACGGGCCAGTTGTCGCAGTTGGTTAAGATCCCACATATTGCGCGGCAGGTCGTGGGTTCGATTCAAAAATTAGTATATGTATTATATCAGTTGTCTGGTTTCCATAGTACAAGCTCTGCTTATTTTGGGATCAGGTGACCGTGTGTGAGGAACGTCCCCGGATATTTTTTTTATTTACTGATTTATAAAAGTACCGTCCAATCACTGTATCTAAATGTTTAGTGAGTGTCGGATTTTAAACTTTTTTTTTTACTGTGTATGGTCCTGTGTTTGATCACAATCTCACCATGGTAAGTGATGATGTGGCCGAAGCTGGTAAGGAACTGGCTCTCAAGTGCAAAGTAGGGGAGGGGGGAAAGGTCGGTAACGCGTGAGCGATGCTTCGTGTGTTGCAAGCGTCCATATGGCTATGGTAACCGCTTACCATCAGGCGGGCCATATGCTTGTTTACCGACTTAGTCGTATAAAAAAAAAAAAAAATATAAACTGTGGGAGCATACCGACAGATTTTCAACTTGAGGGTTCAGCCAGCCAGATAGGTACTACGAAGTACCCTACAACCGTGTTATTTATTGTTTCCTCACGATGTTTTCCTTCCCGAAAGCCCAAGCTCATTGTAGGATTCGAACCCGGGACCTTCGTCTCGGCGTCACTTCCACTGAGCTATCATCGAAAAATGAATGTCATTGCGATTCGTTGGGTTAATTTTTCGGTAGAAATTACCAAATACCTAAGTACAGTATTACCCAACTAATATGGCTTACCGATGTACCTGCGCAGAAGATACATTTTCAAAGCGCGGGAAACGCTAGTGGTCCACTAGCGTTTCCCGCGGTCGGCACGCGCGAGTGAGACGGAACTAACAGCTGCAGTGTATTATGAACCTTATAGTAGTGATCTAAGGTTGATTGTAAGTTTTAAGCATTCTTTCGTTAATCTTCGGGGCCATACTTTATTTTCTATGCGAACGAAGATTCACGACGCGCCATATCAGTTGGGTACTACTGTATCCAGTTTTCTTTTTTCTTCTTGCCAATAATATTTCGTGTTCTCACCTCTTGCCAGTTATTAGCTTTCAATTGTGCGATGTGTTCGTACAGTGCGTCCACATTCCGGACCTGCAGACACACCATGTCCCAGAAGCCCTGGAGGTCCTCCACAGTGGTCGGAAACGGCTCGTCCACACGCTCGTTTATATTGTTGTAGCAGAGGCCTGCAATTATACCATTTTAATATTAGATCACTTAATTGTGATTGTCGTTAAGCTAGTTGGATGCCTCCTAGGCGGGTTGACAACTGCAACAGTAGGTTGACCACTAGCCTACCGAGCACCGACCCGCAGTGGGCATGTGTGGTTGATCTGAACATTCCCTTTCATCCTCATTTGTGAAAGGCCTATGCTCAGCAGTGGGATATTATAGGCTGATGAATGTTAGAAAATAATCATACTAATATTAAAAATGCTGGTTGGTTTGTCCATTCACGCAGCAAAGAATCGGAATGATTTTTACAAGCTTTTATTTAAGTTGCAATGTATGTTTGTTTCTTTGGGTTGAATCTTGCAAGTTTAATTTCACCCACTTCCAGCGGTCGGATTGACTTGATATTTGGTGTACATTAGTATATTGGAAGACAATGCAAGTACAGTCAACAAAAAGTACTGTCACAAAATAAGCTTGTAATAAAAATGAAATTTTTAACGCAAACTTATTTGCAATAGAGATAGGTTATAGGACTGTGCACAGTCAGCACTCGCTGATGTTCAGTCGACGCCAGTGGACTTCCACAGTTGAAAAAATTTACAAAATATATCTTAGTACATGCGCCTTGTTCCGGAGCCATCAGCAACTACTGATCCATAGTGACCCGTATCGGAAAGAGATAGAGCTATGTGATAGAAAGAGACGCGTTTTTAACTGTACAACGCAGAACTGCGCTAGTATTATAAAAGTGAAATTGAGTGTCTGTTTGCCACCAACCTTACTTGGATGAAAATAGGAAGATTGGTAACATAGCACCAGGACATTTGTATCGCGAGAACATGGCGAAACAGCTATAATATAAAATTATACCTTGGAATTGCTGCATCTTCTGTGTGGCTAGTAGACGGGCCTTTCCTGATGCGGCGCGAAGTAGACCGAGAATTTCCTCACTCACTTCCTGATCCTGAAACATTGACATTCACTTGTTTCATACTTTGTCAAAAAGGTATTTTTGATGTCATATAGCATTGAATAGTTAATCAGTTTTTATTTTTTCAATCAAGGTGATAATTTAGATAAATAGCTTGGATATGAGATGTGGATGAGTCACTTAAATCTAAGAAAGATGATCTCTCAGTGGTAATACCAATGAAATATTGTTATGAAAGTGTTAAACCCTACAGTGAACTTGAGCTTTCTGTGACGGTGTTCCGGTAGAAGTTGAAAAGGTATTGCCAAAAAGCTACTGGTCAACCTAGTTGCTGTGTCAAATAATTCTACTAATATAATAACCTAGCTGCCATCCGCGATTTCATCCGCGTTCCCGGGATAAAAGTAGCCTATGTCTGTCTCCATACTATAGGCTATCTGCATGCCAAATTTCATGATGATCCGTTGAGTAGTTGAGGCGTGAAGGCGTAACAAACAAAGTCACTTTCGCATTTATAATATTACTAGCTTCCGCCCTGCGGTTTCTCCCGCGTTCCCGTCATAAAAAGTAGCCTATGTCAACCGCGGTTAGTGTAGCTTCCCAACAGTGAAAGAATTTTTCAAATCGGTTCAGTAGTTTCGGAGCCTATTCAATGCAAACAAACAAACAATCAAATCTTTCCTCTTTATAATATTAGTAAGATATATATGCGTAAGCGAGTTTGTTACCTCTTTACACACAACCTATTGTGATGAAATTATGGCATAGGGATAGATTATGTATAGGATACATTTCATTCAGGAAAAACATTACATCCTGGTATCAGGCGGGCCGTATTCTTGTTTGCCACCTTAGTGGTATAAAACAAAAAACCGCGGAAAACTAGCCCAAGATAAAGTTCTAGATTTTCTATGAAACTTGCCTCAGTGAATTGACATCAGTATCTCTAAACCCAAGACACCGTCACAAATGCTTCAATATGCCGAATATCACCATAACATCCTCAAATTATTTCCAATTAATAAAAACAATGGCCAATACACTTGTATAAGACATGCCAATTAAAGATAAATAAAATAAATAAATAAATTTATTTTTGCATTTTGTTATGGCTGTTTTGTCTCAAGGATTTTTGAGACATTTTAGGTATCCATGTTTTTTTTTATACAATCAGGGTTATTCAGTGCTGACTATGAGGTACATGTCGGTTAACGAAAGCTGGCACGTTCACAGTACTCACACATATGCAATTTCTGATACAGTATGTTTTATTACATTATTGCTTCTAATCAGTCAGTCAACTCTAATGATCGAATGCAAAAGAGACCACTCTATATTTATGAGCAAAAGCAAAACAATAACTGTCCTCTTCATACTCATAAGCATTACCGCGCGCGAGAGAGACGCACAGAGTTGTCATGACGCGCATGCAGTGCGACGTGACGCCGCGCGTTTATTCACAGACACTACACAAGCGGAACGTGTAAATGTGTTGAACGTGCCAGCTTTAGTTAACCGATCTGTATGACTCCTATTTTCAGACGTCCACGGAATGAACCTGTCGATTGGACCACAATTCAAGTTAAAATTGTGGCTAATATTGCATTGGCATAACTTATATATGAAATTAAAGCATTTCTATTTTTTGGGATTG
This sequence comes from Polyploca ridens, assembly GCA_951394255.1. Taxonomy (NCBI): domain Eukaryota; kingdom Metazoa; phylum Arthropoda; class Insecta; order Lepidoptera; family Drepanidae; genus Polyploca; species Polyploca ridens. The sequence goes on along the minus strand of OX596270.1, from coordinate 2,877,039 downwards.
CAAACAAGTACTTACTGAATAAGTGGTAAAAAGATGATGTTATTTATCATTATAATTGTCTAGAAATAGGCTTGTCCAATGGTATTTTCGTGACAACACAATGTAGGAGTTGAATTGTGACTCAGGTAACTTAAAGATAAAAATCAATCACTAAACTGTGTAGTGTGTGAAAAAAATTACCTGTAAATTCTCCAACTCCTTATCAGCCGTAGCAGAGAGAGCAATAAGTCTCTCGGTCTCTTTCTTCTCCACTTCCAAAAAGTAATATGCATCTTTAACAACCTCTTTTACTCCATTAGTCTTTTCCGTACCATTAACACTACACACTGGGTCCTTCTCGGCTAAATTTATCACAGATACACCATTTGTCACTGACACTTCACTGGGAAAATCTTCAGTCTTTGCTATTGGAATGTCAACCTCCAACTTTTGAGGGGATAAGTCTGATTTCAAACTCTTCTTTGGCGATAGAATTGGTAATTGCGCGCGGAATTCCGGTCTTAAATGCCTTAGAACTGGTAAGGAAACATTAGAGTCTATTTCGCCATTGGGGCTGACCAATTCCACTTCGATACTGTCGTTTGACTTCCTCGGAGACAGAATTCTGTCTGGTGTGTTTAAAGATTTCTCCGTTAACACTTTTGGTTCGTCATCTTCGCTCTGACTCTTCATTTTATGTCGTTTCTGGTTAAAGAATCCTTGGGCTAACGCTCCTGGCCCGTAAAGTCTTTCGACGCGTTGTTGAATAAAGCTTTTCATTGGACTCGTTAATTGTTCTCCATTCTCCTTTGTAATTTCCACACGTTTAGATACCCCATTAGACGAAATGGTATAGGACTCTGATGTAAACCTAGTTTCTTTGCCATTACTGACGGTTTTCCGAAAATTTGTCTCAGAATAACTAGATTTGAATGTAATTTCTTTTGCATTATCAACTTCGTCTGTTTTCTGATGGAGCATCGAAGCTGCAAAATTCTTGCTCTCTGTAGAAATGTAAGGTCTACTGGTGGTCGTCATACTTGGACCTAGGAAATCGTTCTTTAGCTGTTTATTTTCTGCTGCCATGTAGACATGTGACGGTGGCGTAGCTAAATATGGATCCGTGTGCGCCTTTGACGGCGCTTTCGATGTCAAATCTGCTCTAGTATCATGGGGCCCAAAAGTTGGTACCAACAGTTTGTTTGCGCTAACCGGCACTGGTACAAGCAGGGAATTGTTCTCGCTTCTATACTGATAATGTGTAATCGGCCTTATCGGTGAGGCTTCTCTGCTCTTATTGATATCCTGTCTTAGCTTTGAATCGTAAGTCGTTAGATTCGTGTATCCATTAACTGAGCAAGCTAGATTTAAGTAGCTGGGTTTCTTATTAGGTACGTCGTCTCTTTTCTTATGGTGTCCTCTAGATCTGTGGCTGCTTATGTCTATATGGACTTTTGGAGGTGGTTTGAGCAAATTGTCAGATTTTCTGGGTGTTGGGGTGGCGTCTTCTGGGGTACGCGATGGGGTTACTATAGGAGTGGGTTGCTGGCTCGAAAGGTAGTTGGGTTGGAGGTTAGAAGCCCGCTCTTGGATGCGCGAAGTGAAATCACGGATGCGGCTTGTGGTTGATGATGGTGTGAGGAGATTCAGACTTCCTGATGTGGTATCTGTAATTAGAAGAATTTTGTTTAGTTTGGGAGGTTTTAAAATGGTCTGCAAAAGGTAGAGACCATGTTTTGGTTTACTACCATGTACAAATCACCATGTTTATTTGTTTTAACACTTAAAGACAAAAGGGAAAATGAAACATTTACAATGAATTTCTGATTTTCTGAGCTATTATACAATAGAAAATGTATTTTTGCATTAGGAAAAAAAGTGACATTAAATAAATGAACATTCTTCGAAGGTTTGACAAAAGTTCCATAAAGGTGATGATGTGGTTGACGGTGGTCAAAGAAATTTATTCAGATGAGACCCTAAGAAGGGACTTATGCGAGATAATGGCCCTGATTCTGTTGTTCACAACTAAACTAATTTTAATGTCACTATGTCTCTTTCTAACAAAGAACATAAGAAAAGGATGTAAGAAATTTAGTCCTGTCAAATTAGTGCAATGCTTGTTTTCAATATAATTTTAGTCGCCATCTATCGCGGTTACGCCTAAATACACGCAAAATAAGACGGCAAAGTTTAATTTGACAACTTAAAATATGTTCTATCCTTTTTCAATCATGTTCGTAAGAAAGAGATGAGATGTGACTAAAATTAGTTTAGTGCGATTTACAACAGAATCGGCACCAATACCTACTGAAAGTTACCGGTTCAAAAGTCAGCTGGTGTGATATTGAGAGGGAACCGTTTATAGTGGCATGGACATGTATTGTGGAGAAATGAAAGCCATGTCACTAAAAGAGTTATGAATATGAAAGTGGATGGATTTTGTGAAAGATGATATAGGTAAGAAAGGGAGAGAATGCTGGTATGATGGATAGAATACCCACATGAAAGAAGCGTACACATGCGCCGATCCCAAGATATTGGAAATAGGGCAGGTGGGTGATGACGATGAACTGGCTAGGTTTTTAGTCTAGAAGTGAATTGGCTAACAAGTACAGTAGCAATAACATCCTGGGAGGAGCTTACCAAACTAGGGGTACTAGTCATCCTTTTAAGGGTCGCTTTCCACCAGAGATATGTACCTAGGGATGTGTTTCAACGCACCAATATAATTGCTTCATTAGAGCTATACTGTGAAAATGAAATGATCCTAAGCTAAAACATATCTCTTCGCTTCACATCTCTGGGGTGGACATGCAGCATATCATAGTTGCATTACATGTCTAGAACAGGTTTAAACTAACCAGAATTTGTCTCACTCACTAGTTTCAGCTTAAGATAACTAACAAACTTATACACAGTGCACTCTGAAGCCATATTGAAATAAGCATTATGACGGTAAAGCAATAAATAAACTCACACATGAAGATAAGAAAATAATCGGTCATGTTAACTATGCCATGCGGTTTCACTTGCATCAAGTTTTTTTTATATTGTCCGTCATAAAATTCATAGGAAATTTATAATACTTATACACTGTTTGCGTTAAGCCATGATGCGTCAGATTTTTCTTTTATAAAATTAATAATATTTTATAATAAGTTATTAAAAATTATGCAACACACATGCTTATAAAAGGAATATAATGAAAAAATGTGTACAATGTGGATTAATTGGGTATCTATGTTATCTTATCTCATAGATATGTTATTATGTGTTGCGCGCGTAATAAGAGTGTAAGGTCAGTTGTTGGCTTGATTAGAATCTAGATTGTTCAATAGTGATTTAAATTTGACTTGATCGGTTTAAAAAGTTCATGTGTTTTTGATAAAGGAATAATTACTCTACTAACCTATTACTTATAAATTTAACATGAGATTTCAATAGAAAGAGGTGTTTTTACTAAAGATTTCCTCTTTTTTCATGTTCATTTAATTAACTGTATTTGGTATTCCTTAAAAGATAAAAAAGTCAGCATTGAATTTACCATGTAATTTCCAATATATGTCATACATGTTCATTAAAATGGACAATACAATTCTTTCATTCATTTTTACATTACATTACATTAAGTCATTTACACCATAAATGGCAAGATCGAAAATATGCAACGGATATGAAACAATGCAGTACAATAAGCTAATATTATTAAAGAAGAGAAAATATTTGCTGACACCTCTTTTGAATGAAATGTAATGTAAAGGTATGTGTTTTGTTTGTTATTTAGTCACATCATAACAAAACAGATTAAGATGAGATTAGGTTTGAAGATAGTCCATGCCCCCAAACTTATCAGGATTCTAGGCATTTTTTAAGCAATTTCAAGAAAGTGCAGTGAAATTGGATTACCAGTTTTTTTTATGTTTTAACTTTGGTTTACTAAGAAATTCAGTTCATCTTTACTGAAACCAAGCAGAGTTACTATGGAGACCAGAATAACTGATATACTCATACATAAATCTAAATAGATAACGAAAGTCAAGTCCCTCACAAAGTGTCAAATTCAGCAGGAAGAGACATTGGCCCTGATTCTGTTGTTCACAACTAAACTAATTTTAATGTCACTATGTCTCTTTCTAACAAAGAACATAAGAAAAGGATGTCAGAAATTTAGTCCTGTCAAATTAGTCCAATGCTTGTTTTCAATATAATTTTAGTCGCCATCTATCGTGGTTACGCCTAAATACACGCAAAATAAGACGGGAAAGATTAATTTGACCACTTAAAATATGTTCTATCCCTTTTCAATCATGTTCGTAAGAAAGAGATGAGATGTGACTAAAATTAGTTTAGTGCGATTTACAACAGAATCGGCACCATTGGCAGAATTTTGCTTCTGGCTACAATCTCCATTTAAGCATAGAAGAAGAAGACACCAGGGCTACTCAGTGACACATTTTAAGCTTGATGTGAGAAGATAGACTTATATTTACTCACATTTGAAACTTTCAAAACTGGATTGTTAAAACTCATGCATTTGATAAGACTTTTAATGAATTTAGCATGAGATGCATATCTTAAGTATAAACCAACTATGTATGAAGTTAATCAGCAATTCCAATTAGTTGCATTTTATCATACCTATTCAAATGAATCGCATCAGCATATCTTATGCCATGTCATAAGTATATTTATAATCTTTATAATGATTACTGGTAATTTAAAATCACTTATTTATACATATATTGAGTGGGATTATTATAATTATAACGATTAAATAATTGTAGTAGTAAAGTACCGAAGTAGGAAAACAAGGTATTTAATTTTAATCTAAAAGCTATGATTATAATTACATTAGTCATCACAAATGAACGCTTTACAAAAAAAACCAGTTTACCATGCTCATATTTAAATAATACAGTTATATTAGCAACAGTTTTGGAAAAAATTGACGATAATTACAAATTACCACGAAAAAATGAAGGCAGGTAGACCGAATGACCCTAAATTACAAACTTTTTTCAAGAGGACTTACGTGTTTTACGACGTAAATAACTTACCAATTAATAAAACAGTCGAAGTAATGTATAACACATAAACCGGCACGATTAATTACAGTTCAACACAATTTTAGAATATTTTTAAAACACTTCGAATAATTTTACACGATATTTTATGACATCACATCACAAAGAAACGTCAAACTTTTTTTTCTTTTTTCATCGCTCGTTGAGATCGCGGCGCACCCGTTTGCGGCCAGTTCGATCGTTCCGTTTCACGGTCAAAGATTTAAATCTTTACATAATGTATTCATTATAATAAAATTATTCACAATAATTTATCCATCTATGGAAATTATTTAATAGAATCTTATGTTAGATATTTGTAGCAGCACGTATTCATCATCAACGATATGACGACAATGAACGAGCGACAAGACATGCGTGGGCTGTAACGAGGCCGACACATAGATTAACCGTATGTGTATGAGTATTTTATTGTCTTTTTGTTTGTGACTTGCATTTTGCAACCTGCATTGTTTGCGATTTCTATGAACGACCCAGATTAATGATAACCGATACAATATCAATAAGCATTTTGAAACAGAACTCGTTTTAGCTTTAGTTAGCAGGTATTCTTTGCATCATAAAAGACAAGGTTGAGCACCAGTTTAATTATTTGTACATTAACATTGTAAGTTAAAAGTGAGATCACTGGTCAATGACACGTTCATGGTGGTATCTTAACACTGCGAATGATTTATCAAAATCTATAGTCCCTGTAACGTTCCGTTTTACGTTTTAGTCGTAAAAGTACAAAAACCTAATAAGCTTTGTAGGGCTAAAATAAGAACATACCATACAAAGATTTACGAGCAAAAAGGCGTGTACGTCTCGAGAAATTCGGAAAGCAATCAACATGATGTCGGGCAGAAGTGAGGCGAAGCACCCGTGTAACACAAGACGGGATAAATATAGACGTTTTCCAGTAAATTATAGGATGACTATGCCACTCACCCTTGCTTATAAAAATACATGAAATTAATAGAAACATAATTCCAGTGTGAGTCAGGGTCGCGTGTTTTGGTTTTAATGCCCTTTGTATAAATTTCAGCAAATTCTTCGGTAATGGTTTTCAATTATTTTAAGCCTATTAGCATTGTGCTAATATTTTCTGTTTATATGAATATTGTGGTCGAATATTTTCTTAAAAGGAAAGCGGGTAAAGATGGCTTCGAATTTTAAACTGATCATAATATTATCAGCAAAATTGTGGCGGTCGTAATTCCTATGTATCTTATAGCCATATATATAGCTATCCACTAGCCTACCCCCACCAATCCGCAGTGGGCATTCGTGGTGGAGGTACCCATTCCGTTTTACCCTCATTTGTGAAAGGCGGCCCGTGCTCAGCTGTGGGACATTATGGGCTGAAGATGAAGAAATAAATTCCATATTTGACAGGAACGAGTCACGATAAAATTGCAATGCATGAATCATATTGTTAAGATCTATGAGACAAATGTTTTAATAATAAGTATAAAATCGCAAAGAACAATACAATAGCTAGCATACAATAAAGAAATGTTCTAAGCGTCACACACACGACATGATAATTAATTATATAGGTGTAGCACGGATCCAGAAAAATATGCTCTATTTAAAAATCAACAGTTTGATACTGGCCACTCACGCCATTTTCAATGCCCAGTCTATGGCATCCTATGTCAAATTATTTTCAAATACAGAATGAATAAGTTCTTTGTTAAAAATTTCATTTTCTATACAAGCTTTTTTTGAGTGACTGTACTTTTTGTTGACTGTACTTGCATTGTCATCCAATATACTAAAGTATACCAAATATCAAGTCAATCCGACCACTGGAAGTGGGTGAAATTCGACCTGCAAGATTCCACCCGAACAAACATACATACATACATAGCAAGTTAAATAAAAGCTTGTAAAAAAACGATGAAAGATGAAACAAACATACTGAATTTCTTTGAATTGTTTCTTTGAATATTGAGTTTCTTCAACAAGAAATAAGCGGAACTTGGTCCATTGATCAAGCAAAAGCCAAAATATGAAATAACATTTTGAACTTTAGTGAGATGTAAAAATAACTCGATGGATTTTTTTTCTCCAAAATTCTGGATCCGTGAATGTAAAGGTAATAAAGAAAACACAGATTCTAATGCGAATAACAACAATAGTTTATTAAATATATGAAAATAGTAAAATAAATATCTAAAAGTAAATGAGTTCACTTTATACTGCGATTCTAGAAATAATTCGACATGAAAGACTATGCAAAGGTAAACTCACTTAAAGAAATATAAAATAGCGGTATACACTGACATAAAAAACATGCTACGATACGACATAAACTAGAAAAAAAAAAACAAACAACACGGTCAAATCCACACGTTACCTGAAAAATCCGTGCTCGCATCCACATCCAGAGAACAACTGCCGATCGAATCCACAGACTTATCCATTACTTTCACCGTTAGTACTTTAGCCACCTTTAGCAGATCTGATTCCTTGACTTCAATTTCAAAAGCTCCAATACTATCAAAATCATTCTCATGATGTCTCACTTCAGATTTAGGAGAAACTGTTGAACTAGGCAACTTTATATCAGTATCATCGGTATTAATCGTCAATAATGAATCAGGTTTCAATGCACTTTTGTCCAATATCAACGTGCTTTGGCTCGTGAAGTTGCTCCTTATAGGCTCAATGTATTCTACGTCGTCATCGTCGATGAAAATGTGGTTGGTATGTCCGCTTGGGCCTTGTACGTCTGTCGCGTCTTTAGGGACTGCGTCGATAACAGTACGCTTGCTTAAATTATTATAAAAATGTTGCTCTATCTTTTCCAAACGCCTTCTAGTTTCAGATTGCTTTTTACGCACCGAGTCTATTATCACTGGTAAATTTAGCAAGTCTGGAGTTTTCTCCCGCTGAATATCTCGACGGAACAAAGGGGAATCATCACTTTCGAGCTCAAAACGCTTGTATTTAGATGAGCAGTAATCGTCTATGGATGACGTATCAGACTTCTTTGAATCGAAAAATGTGTCTAGGGAGAAAAACGATCTTCGTTTCTTCTTCGGTTGGGTAGCCTTGTTTAAATTAGTAGCGATGAAGGGCTCACTAGGTTTATATTGCTGTACGATAATATTGCTCGTATTGACGAGAGATTTGGGCCGAGAATCCTTTGGCAGACTTAGTGGGACACGATTCGTTTCAACCTTCCGTGAGTCTAGACTGAGAGTTTTGCGAAATCTCTCATTGAGGTTCGCTAGCAGGAAGTGTCTCCGTTCAGTTGATTTCGGAGTAACGTTATAAGAGCTCTGCTTACTGCTAGATGGGTGAGCGTTTGGAATGTGTTCTGTATATTTGAATTCTATATCGTTCTCCGAATAATCTTTTTTAGCTTCAGACTTATCATACGCTTCAGATGGGCATAAAGAAGACTGTCTATTCTCTGGTCTGTGAAAGGAGAACGAGCCTCTATTGGAAGTCTTTTTCCTATCACATATGCAGTTCCCTACGCAATTAAGCTTCAAACATCTCCTTTCATCAGGCTCCAAGGAAACATCGTGGTCAGTCTTTGGAATGTAAGTATCCGGTTTATTTTTGTGAACTAGGAGATCTTGCCTGATCTTCTCCAATCTTTCGTCACCATGTAGGCCCCTTGTGTACTTCGATTTGGGAGGTCTAAAGAACCTTATGGAGCCAGATGTGTGAGGTTCGGTTGATCTTCTTCTTATTAATGATGGGGAGTCTGATATTTTGTTCACGCCTAAGAGGAGGACAGGCGATTTCTTGTCCTCTTCGTCTGGTAAGTCGCTGAAAAGAGATAGATGATATCAGTAATTGTTTTGAATGTTTTGAAACCAATTTTTTTAAGTCATGTTTTTAATTTGATAAATAACATCTTGATAATCAACGAAAAAATGTAAATTGACAAAGATGAACTGAAATTATTTAAAAGTTGCATAAGCGTTTATGTAACTAGAGCATTTAGCATTTTGCTTAGTACATAGATAATTAAATTAATCTAGTTAGAAAGTGATAAATGATCAACAACATTTTTAGCACAGCAAAACAATAATTGATGCGGTTCTTTCATCTTACAAAATATTAAATAGTTATACAAACACCTTTGACTTAAAACAGATACACAAAACTTGTTTAAGATTTTAATTTATCAACGCATACATATTAAAATTAGTCAGAAAAATTAGCACACCAAGCGTGAAAGAAATAAATTAGTGAGAAAAGAAAAAAACAAGATACTCACGTCACAAAAACAAAACCAAGTAGAAATAGAAACAAATCTATAAATAAGAAATATCGAATAATACAGGAGAGTAATTACTAGTGTTTTTCAATTCGCTGAAAATATTTTGAAAATTAATTTCGAGTAGCGTGATATTTTTGGATTGAGTCACAGGTTTGATTTTGAATCCGGCCATCTTGAATTTTAGGTATGTTTTTCAACACTTTCACCGATCCTAATTATTATTAGGACAGCTTTGTATGCTTCGAAATTCACGAATCTGCCTTTTATTTTTTTTATGTTGCCATTTAAATGTATCAATTTAACATTTTAGTAATACTTTAAGCTTTCCAATTTAAAGTGAATGCCATTTATTTTATATCGTACAACGTACGAACGGGTACGGCCGCGCCCCCTATTGGTAATTTAAGTCACATTTAATACGCTATATTTGGTGCTGGCACGCGACTTTTTAGGGATTCTTTCACAATTTATCAGATACCTTTATGAACAGAATGAATGTATCTATACTGAATGGGTGTTGCCAGGAAAATAAATGCGCTTGAAATCTTTTGAATTCAATCTGGCAGTACATATGGAACTAGGGACTTTTTGGCGGGAACATGCTAAGTGACGTATTGTTTAGTTTTATTGCATATCATCGGTGGTGTTTATACAATAAAGAACAACCCATGTGAACCAGAATAACTGAAATAAAATTAATTACGTGTATCGTGACTTCAAATTGTCTCAAAAATTCGCCCGTGAAAAGTTTTAGTACAACATCCATTACATACTAAAAACCTGACTTTTACGGACGGTGACTGATGGTACGAACTATTTGGATGTGAATTACTAAACACTTTAGTAACTTGACACTGGCAAAAATAAGTCGTAATAAAACTTTAAAAAATAAAAACTAAGTAGATGAAGTAAATAATAGCTAGTAGGACGAAAATGGGGATTAATGATTCTTGCATAAGTATCTTCCGAAAAGAATATTCTAAGGTCTTACCTACCAAAAAAAAAAGGATTGATGCATTCGAGATGTGGTGCTGGAGACGGATGTTGAAAATACCTTGGACCGCTAAACGCACCAATGCATCGATCCTATCGCAGCTCCAAATTAAAACCCGATTATCCACCATATGCCACCAACGCATTCTGTCGTATTTCGGCCACATGGTGCGCAAAGGCGATGAATGTTTGGAAAAACTGATTATAGTTGGGAACACGGAAGGAAAACGACTACGTGGTCGTTCACCAACTAGATGGTCCGATCAAGTAAAAGACTCATTGTCCTCCAAGTTTTACACGGTCGTAAGGGACGCGTTGGACAGAAACCGGTGGAGACAGAAACCGGTGGAGGCAGATAATGCGCTCTAGAAGCAAACCCAATGCTGACCACGATCCTCAGACATGAGGGAACGACTACAAAGAGATACAGTCTTACTGGTTAATATGATGTATCAGATAATTTCTTATAGAAAGAAAACCATTATTTTATGGTTATTTCTACCTTATTATTGATAAAAATTGGATCTAATTTATCCAAGCATCACGGTATCTTACATTCGTTGCAATCAAAAGTAATCAAAACATCTAATGTCGTAATTTCCTCTAAAACGTATAATTTTAAGAACGACCTATAATTCTCATAGACCAGTTAAATTAAGAAAACTTGTTTTTATGTAAGAAAATTATTATGTACGGACCTTGACTCCAAAATAGTCTGTAATTTGTTGCAGTTTGATCAATTTTGATGATTCTTAAGTGGCATGCAGAGATATCAGCGAATTAAATAACATGATAGAAGAGAGAAAGCCCTACAATCATCTATCAAAATATAGACCTTAAGGCGCCGATCCCACTGAAAGAGTTCTAGAGTTCCGCGTTCCGAGTTCTGCATTCCGTGTTGAGGGGCCGATCCTACAGAAAAGAGTTCTAGAGTTCCGCGTTGACTGTAAGCTATGTGGGGCCTTTGAAAGTAAAAAAAAGTGTATGATGTGCGATCAGTAGCGAATATTGCAGAACTCTAGACTGCTTGCTATGTGCACAGTATTCAGGCGCCGATCCCACAGAGAGAGTTCTTGAGTTCCGAGTTCTGCATTCCGTGTTGACATCATACACTTTTTTACTTTCAAAGGCGCCACATAGCTTACAATCAACGCGGAATGCAGAACTCGGAACTCTAGAACTCTTTTTAGTGGGATGAGCGCCTCACACTTTAAGTCTGATTCTAATACCGGTTCGGAAGGTTGCATTTGCTGATAAGAGGCGGCAATAAATTCAGCAACTACTCTTTTGAAAACAAGTTTAAATTAATTACATAACCCTTTATGGACCTACGTATAAGGAATCTCAGTGCAAAATTTTTACTTTCTCGATCACGCAATACGAGCTGTGCTTGCACCTGTCAATCAGTCAGTTTATATTCCCTTTCCCATATTAAAGTTCGCGACTGTACAGAGGCCCTACTACGAAAAACGAAACACGATAGTGCGATCATCGTTGTCAATCAATTAGCCAATAGAATTGCATAAAATTTACGTCTCGTCAGTTTTGCTGCAATTCTACTGGTTAATATTTGACAACGAATGGTCCTGATTCTGTTGTTCACAACTAAACTAATTTTAATGTCACTATGTCTCTTTCTAACAAAGAACATAAGAAAAGGATGTAAGAAATTTAGTCCTGTCAAATTAGTCCAATTATTTAAATTTTTCAATATAAATTTAGTCGCCATCTATCGCGGTCACACCTAAATACACGCAAAATAAGACGGCAAAGATTAATTTGACAACTTAAAATATGTTCTATCCTTTTTCAATCATGTTCGTAAGAAAGAGATGAGATGTGACTAAAATTAGTTTAGTGCGATTTACAACAGAATCGGCACCATTGTCGGACTATCGTGTATCGTTTTTCGTAGTAGACACTCAGAAACATGACGATCATATTTCTTATTATACCTAAGAACTACTTAAAGAGTCATAGCGGCAGATATAATGCGCATTCCGTTCCCTCGGCGCGGGCGCATAATGCACGCTCGGGCGGTTAACACACTGGCACAAATAACAGTATAGCCAATGAAGCGTGGACGTGCGCCGCGGTGAGCTGTGGGCTGACGACACGCGAAGGGATGGGGACGATAAACCTTTGATATCGATATTACACGTTTGTCGAACGCCATCGCACTTGGGCCCAGATTCTCGCGTCATCGAGATTTACCAAAAAACGTGGCGGATATCCGTAGTTTTTTTTTTTACAGTAGTCCACGATATGTTTCGCCAACTCTATAATGCGACATCGATTTTCAAAATGCGAGAATCGGCGGCTTGGTGACAGTGACATGACAAGTACCCCGAGTGTAAAGTTTGCAAAGAATTAACGTAACTATTTTTAGTACAAGTTCTCATGAATACGCAAATGCGATAGTTACGTTAATTCTTTGCAAACGTTATACTCAGGGTAAAGGAGGGCTATATCTTCCTATAACGATACTGCGGGACTACGGCATATAAAAATGGCAATAAAATTAATTGAATTTGGCTTGCATTATCTGGAATCCTGACCCCACGCCGGGCCAGATAATCGGGCGACATTTTATACTGGACAGATTTTACAAATTATATTTTCATTTTTGTGAAAGATTTTACAATCGGCAGAATTGTATATGACATAAACAGACACAATGAATAAAACAGTGTTATCAAACTATTATCGATATCGGCATATTTGTAACGACTACAACCCTATACTTCCCGTTGATCGTACTGAGCGCAAATTGCTCTATCTCACGCAAAACTAGATTACAGATGAATTGTAATGTACATTCAGACAATAACTACGTGCATACCTTATCTAAACACGCAGAAACTATGTTTGAAACAATAAGAGAGGTACACCATAGCGTTACTTCGCTCAAAGAGCAGCTCGACTGGGAAAGTACCTCCACCTTACAGAATACCGCAGCCAAATAACTGAATGTTGTGTTCCTGCGCGTGAGTAAGGTTGCCAGAGCTCATCGAGGAAAAAGGGAAGGTTCGGCAGCGCGTGAGTGATGCCTGATGCCTCGTGAAGAATTTTGTAAGCGTCTATAACTCTCCGGTAAACTCTTAATACCAGGCAGTACCGTATGCTTAATTGCTGACAATGGTGCTGATTCTGTTGTATACAACTAAACTTTTAGTCTCACTATGTCTTTTTCTAACAAACAACATAAGAAAAGGATGTAAGAAATTTAGTCCTGTCAATCCAATGCCTGTTTTCAATATAAATTTAGTCGTCATCTATCGGGGTTACGTCTAAATACCCGCAAATGAAGACGGCAAAGACTAATTTGACAGCTTTAAATATGTTCTATCCTTTTTCAATAAGGTTTGTAAGAAAGAAATGTGATGTGACTAAATTAGTTTAGTGCGATTTACAACAGAATCGGCACCAATGTTGTATACCTACTATAAAATTGTCCCGACGTTTATAATCTGATAGTTTTATCGCGATAAATAGTATTTTATGTCTTCTCTATATTGTAAACTATGTGCATGTCAAAGTGCATCACGATTGATTTAGTCGTTGAGCAATAAAAGTGGGTCAAACAAAGACACTATTCACATCTGGCTATGGCGTATCTTTGGTGTTAATCGCACGAAGACCATTAATGTTTCATCCAATGACGAGGTACGACGAAGACCATTGGACTAACTGCTATCAGAATTTAAGAAAGTACGCAATATACATAACATACCTTTTATACCTGGTACCTGTAAATAAGCTACTTTCCTGAAAAAACTAATTAGTCCGTCATTTACATTATCAAAAAATATTAGACACGTATTTTTTCTTTTGTCAATTAAACAAAAAATACATATCGTGTGTTGAAGTTCCGCGTGACGTCACGGTGTGGTACACTTTTTAGTAACAAGTGACGTCACGAGCCCCCCACTCCCGAACTTAGTCGCGCTTTATCTTCGTCACTTGTTAATGATTTAGTAAATCAAAATACGTATCCAATATTTTTTGATAATCTACATGACGGACTAATTAGAATAATTATATTTTTACCCAGGCAACATCCCTATTGGTACAGACGGGACAAGTTAGCAGGTATTCATACGTTTGAAGTACGTACTAACACTACTAAATTCTATACATTTTGTCGCTCAGAAAATAAGGTCTGGCGGCACTCGATATACGCAGGTATATAGGAATAAATCATTCACTTCCTCACACATATGCGATTTAATTTATGTAATACAGTCAAGGCTGTATCTATTGATTTTCTCATAACATTGAATTGATATGACCTACTGAGAACATTTTGTTTTTCTGTACCTATTTCATCAGGCTTAAGGATCTCCACTGAAAGGTCTCCCCGATTGAATTCCACAACCTTTTTTCCCTATCACCTATCAACCTCTGTCCATTGCAACTTCAGCTTGCTAACTCGTTGATTACTTTAGTTCTTTGTCAGATGCGGATAAACCCATTTACGGATTTTAAGCTTAAGAGCACTCAAGTCGCCATACTTTTCATACAAAACCTCTGTACTTATTATGGCGTTGTTAAACATTTTTCGTTAGATGTTTTGAACAAATTAGTATCTTGTGCACTATATCTAGCCGTGTATCTAGGCGAAATTAAAAAAAAGTGTGAAACAAATTCAGTAAAAGCCTCCGAAAAACAGCGTTTTTGCTCAAATTTTACCTGAACTTTGGCCATATCTAATGTACCCATAAATTTTAAAAGTAAAGATAACATTTAGATACCAGGCTTGCAAATGTATTGGAGATTCTAAATAACTAACTTTTTCTTCACAAACTTGTAAGATTTTTTCACAAGAAGTATACGCCTGGAACAAGTTTTATGATATGCGAAATCATGAATGACGACCTAGCAAAGCGGCCGCGAGTGATAAGCGGAATTTACCGACTGATAACCGACGGCTCTGATGCTGTCTCTCTTTTTCGCAGTCAAACATTACGTTGGATGAAACAACAAGCTTTTAGACTATGCTTGCGTTGAAGTTGTGCCGGCCACAGAGGGCACCCTTAAAAAAAAAACCAAGCATATATTAGGTACTTCACCTTCTTTTCTGTCTAAATGTTATCATCGTCAACGAATCAATTAATATTCAAGTCCATAAATACATCGAGAAAACAAAACCACAGCGTTTATTAGTAAGAATAACTTCGATCGATATTAATATACTGTATCGAATGTGAAATTAGTATATACATCCATTATCACGGAACCTCGTACGATGTTGGCGCAATAGGAAGTGATTACAATGAGATTTTATGCAATAATTTAAAAAAATATCGATTCCTCATTGCTATCGATAATCGATCAATTTGTTCGGCCGGCCGTTAAGTTTTATTGTTACTTTCTATTTTATTGTTTCATTGTAGGAATGAGATGGGTGCATGCAAATGATTTAATTTTGAGGGGCAGTTGGCGCAGTTGGTAAAGATTCACCTTACGCGCCGCAGGTCGTGGGTTCGATTCCCACACAGGACATGCATTTGTGTGCATGAACAATTGAACATGTCTGTATGTCCTGAGTCTGGGTGTAATTATGTATATGAAGTATGTATTTACAAACAAAAAGTAGTATATGTATTATATGAGTTATCTGGTTTCCATAGTACAAGCTCTGCTTAGTTTGGGATCAGATGACCGTGTGTGAGGAATGTCCACGATATTTATTTATTTATTTAATAGCATTCCTCCTTCGATCCTGCGATCTTCCATATTTTTGCCAAAGAATCTAACTTGTAAGATTCAGATCTTCGAAACGTATTTTGCTGTCTGCAGTCTGTTTATATTAAAGGAGAATCTGACTATTTGGCAGATGCGCGCACTGCTCAAATTGCAGGGTGTCGACTTCGAGACTTAATTCTCAAACTCAAAAAAAGCACGAAAAATTAGTTTTCGTGCTATTTTTAAGAGACCGGAGATACCGCTAGGCTAAATCCTAGACCAACCATGATTGACACGTTTTTTTAATACTATCAAGGCAGCACAAAAGCATACGGTGCGCCTGTGCAGCTGTTACCGTAGCCTATAGACGCTTGCACCACCAGGGGTATAACTCGCGCGTTGCCGACCCAGCAAAAATCTTCACCCGTCTTGAAAATCTCCAATGCTGCCATCTCGTCAAGGCAGTTAGGCATTCTCCATTATGCCAAATCACTATTACAACTTTACATAGCTTATCACCGTTTAAAAGCAACTAAAGAACAGGAAGTACATAAGTTTATCTAAAACAATAGTTACGCAACCGTTGATTACGAGCACATCGTTCAAAGACCCCGTCTTCAGCCGCAAGACCGTGTCTACATTATCCGATACGATATCCGGCCCATAGTGGGCTAATAGCTATTTGTAGAAAAACAGGCTAAGCCAATTCGCTCGAAGAGTTGGTTTTGCAAGAGTGGTAGAGCGACTAAAGAAGCACTTCCACCTTACAGAATACCGCAGCCAAATAACTGAATGTTGTGTTCCTGCGCATGAGTAAGTTCCGCAGCGATCATCGGTGAGGGGAAAAGGGTTGGTAATTAATGATAGGCTTACGGTAGCCCCATATCACCAGCCGGCCATAAGGGTCGTAAAAGTTGGAAGACAAACAAAAACCCTCCAAGTTATCCAATGAAGCAGAAGTTGAATTCGGCATGCCATGTTTTTTTTTATACGACTAGGTCGGTAAACAAGCATACTGTCCGCCTGATGGTAAGCGGTTACCGTAGCCATATGGACGCTTGTAACACACGAAGCATCGCTCACGCGTTACCGACCTTTCCCCCTCCCCAATGAGCTCTGGCGACCTTACTCACGCGCAGGAATACAACTTTACACAACATAAACTTATTTGGCTGCGGTATTCTGTAAGGTGGAGGTACTACCCCAGTAGAGATGTCTTTGAGCGAAATAACGCTACGCTCTAATGTAGGTACAGTTGAGTACGATACTCGCTTATGCGAAAGATCCGATATCGTATCGGATACTAAGAAAGTTCTCTAACATGTGATTCGTGACCACTGGCCGTGCCGCGCCGGCGCAGGTGAACGGCACCTCTGTTTTTGTGGCAGCAATCATTTTCTTTGGGACATTGCGGACGGCGAACCGTTTTTTATTGTTTTTAATGTGTTCTAGTTGTGGAACCGTTACATTTAAGGCATACCAAGAATTAGCTTTTGCTTAGTTTTCCGATGTTACTGGCGCGCTGATTCAACTAAACGAATTTAGTCTCACCACATCTCTTTCTAACAAAGAACATAAGAAAAGGATGTAAGAAATGTAGTCCTATCAAATTAGACCAATGTCCAATATTGTTTGGTAATCTAACTGACGGACTAATTACAGTTTTTTTTTACCTAGGAATCTTCTGTATTCTGCAGTGGGTTTTTTAAACAACAAAAGGCCAGCCGTATCCTTGTTTACCGACTTTACTACAAAGTCGGTAAAGGATACGGCTGGCGGGATTAAAAAACATCGTGGTATTACCAGAACAATAAAATAATCGTCACACAGAAACAATTTCAATTTGGTATCGTCAAAATGTCTCGCTAATTTAATTCGGGCGACCAATTGTACGACGATTTGGTCAATTGAGAGTGAATTGTTAGTTATGTTCTGAAGGGAGAACGATTATCTTTATGTGTTATAATTGTGTTAGTGGCTACGGCCATCTTGTCATTCAGCCAAGGAGTTAAGAGGACTCAATTCGTCATACTTATCATACAAAACCCCTGTACTTATTATGGCGTTGTTAAACATTTTTCGTTAGATATTTTGAACAAATTAGTATCTTGTGTACTATATCTAGCCTTGTATCTTGGCGTAATTTAAAAAAAGTGTGAAACAAATTCAGTCAAAGCCTCCGAAAAACAGCGTTTTTGCCTGAACTTTGGCCATATCTAATGTACCTATAAATTGTAAAAGTAAAGAAAACATTAAGATACCAGGCTTGCAAATGTATTGGAGATTCTAAATAACTAACTTTTTTTTCACAAACTTGTAAGATTTTTTCTCAAGAAGTATACTCCTGGAACAAGTTTTATGAATGCGAAATCATGAATGACGACCTAGCGAAGCGGCCGCGAGTGATCAGCGGAATTTACCGACTGATAACCGACGGCTCTGATGCTATCTCTCTTTATTCGCAGTCAAACATTACGTTGTATGAAACAACAAGCTTTTAGACTATGCTCGCGTTGAAGTTGCGCCGGCCACAGAGGGCCGCCTTAAGACAATATTTTGTAACCCAAATAGGCTCGAATTTCGAATGTATGACATGTATTAACTTCTTTTTTTTAAAAGTAAAATCAATAAGTGTTGAAAATTATCGGAATGCAGAAGACAAAATATTGGAAGGATAAAGGAGGGAAATATTGAAAAATGTCAAGTCCGTGAGGTTTGAAGGAGACATATTATTGTGTAAAAAGAGTTATTCAAGTTCAGCAGCACATAGACAGTGTAAAACAAGACAAAAGCAGTGCAGACAAAACCTATGTATGTGATTGTCATTTTGTTCGCATCTGCCTAAAACCGAGAACAAAAATCAACTTATAAAGACTAATCATTTTGTCTTAGGGTAAGTTGTTCTATAAATCGTAATAGTATAGATAAGACAAAGTTTTCCAACTGTAGAAAGTGCAGAAAAATCATGACAACTTTAGCGGGCAAGACTGGTATTTTTATTGATGTTGAGGCACACACAAATATAAACTGGATGGAAAGTTTACTGCTTTCTTTACTTGTTTATACACGGTTTTGTTTGCTTTAAGCGGTTTTCAAACTTTAAGCTATAGCTGCTTATTTATAAAACAGTACCATTACAGACTGACTGACAGACAACATACAGCCTAAGCCGGTGGAAATTTGTAGGAAAGGTTTTCTAAATTTTGGGTTGAAACCGCAGGGCGGACTGCTAGTAGCGGGGCTACATGTCTTTATTTCAAATTAATGTTTACCTGTCTAAACTTACATAAAACCTACGCACACAGACTATTTGGCAGCAAGACTAATGCTGCAGTGCGGACTTTTTGCGACTGCATCGCTGCTTACGACAGCCGCAAGCCTTCACTATGCAGCTTGTAATAGAATAAACGATATAATAAACATGTAAATAAGAATAGAATATTCATAGATATTTCGTTCATTAGTGATTTACTAGTCTAGTCTTCTGCCTCAGGTTCGTTAGGAACATTTGTTAAAGTCGAAAGAATTCGTGCCGCGGCTACGTTCAACTACGTTGACCGTAATTTTTCAAATTCAAATTCAAATTCAAAAAGCATTTATTCAATTTAGGCCCTGATAAGGCACTTATGAACGTTAACAAATGGCTCTACACCGGTTCCAAATACAACATGAACTGAGAAGACTCCGGCAAGAAACTCAGCAAGTGCTTTTTTTTTTTTTTTTTTTTTTTCATGTCTCATTCTCTAGTACAGCGTTTCCCATTAAGGTAGCGGGCCATCAAAATAAAATACCGGGTTGCAACATTTTCCAAGAACATTTAAAATAAAACACTTCACGAACTCGCATAAAGTAACAGTATTATCTCAGGTATTATGTAAAAGTAAACGCCAAACTGTAAATATTTGGTGACTTCAAAAAAATTTACATTCTCAAGTCATTTTATTTTTGAATTCGTTAAATGTAACGTATGCGCGTATAATGTAATAGTATTAAGTCAAAATTCAAAATCATTTATTCAAATAGACCTTCGCAGGCACTTATGAAAAGTCTGACTCAGATACTGGTTCGGAAGGTTTCATTTGCTGACAAGAGCCGACAATAACTCAGCAATTACTCTTTTCAAAACAAGCTTAGATTCATTACATAATATTTACATTCTAATCAAAAAGTTCTTTATCAATCGGCAAAGTTAAGCTACCAGCTCTAGATGGGTTACCGCCTATATAGTGGTATTTCAACTCGAGCGTTTTCCTTGTCTTGGAAGGCACGGTGATAGTCGTTAAGCCAGTTGGATGCCTCCTAGGCGGCTTGAAAACTCCAACAGTAGATTGACTACTGCCTACCTCCACCGATCCGCAGTGGGCACGCGTGGTGGAGTATCTGCCTATTCCTTCCCTCATTTTGTGAAAGGGGAGGCCCGTGCTCAGCAGTGGGACATTGGCTGATGATGATGAAAACGAGAATAAAGTTTTATGTAATTGGCTCTAAATAAAACTACTATTTTACATATTCGTGAGAATATCCGCCATTTTCACCTATTGTTGCTAACACCTATTGTGTTGATTTCAGATCACATGCTTTCGAATTCTTCATAAATGATTCTCTCACCTACAACTGAAGATATAAGGTTTTGTAATTCGTGGAATATATAAGGTAATTATTGCTTTGTTTGGTTAAAAAATTTGCATCATCCATAAGTCTTGCATACGATGTGACGTGCATTTTAAATTCTTTGTTTTTCGTAACACTGATATCAACAAATGCAATATCTTAAGCACCTAGCATACATCAATCTTCTTATTTGTCATTTGTTTCACAAGATTAGGACATTTTGTCATCAGAATTTTTGAAATACGGGGTGGATAGCCGATGTTGACGATCTCGAAAAACTTTCATCGCGCCTTTTTTAAAAACCCTATGTCGTAAGTAGCAGAGTTTATTTCCAAAGATGGTACAGCAGACAAAGCTGGGAGAAACTGGTATTCTAGCTGCCGGAACATGGTAGGTAGTTCTCGTGACAAATTCCCAACTAGAAGGTGGTATCACAACACGTGCTATCTCCACAGAGCATTCTACGTGACCACCATCGCCATAAGCTAAGCCATCGAACAATTACCCAAAGAGGTGCAATGACATTAATTGTTTGAAAACAATTTCGCCTGGAGCTCTGAATCGAGCAGACACTCCACATTGAGATGCAGTGATTGATCAGTAATGATATTTATAAGTTGAAAAAGGCTTACTAGTTAGCGGAATTGGTTTGCGCGGTATTAAAATTCTTAAGGGTTTTTCCACGATGGCTAAGCCAGACTTCATAGAATTATTAATAACACATTACTTGTATGAGTGTCTGTATCATAAGCGTAACGAAATCTTAGTTCGAGCTCAGATGATGTCATAATATTATGTTACGACAAAATCTATACTCATTCCCACGCAGTAAGGGCTGCTACTAATGGTATATTAATTAGTCGGAGCTTTAAATTTAGGATCGACAAATGCGTGAGTGATACCCCTGGTGATGCAAGCGTCAATAGGCTACGGTGAATGCTTACCATCAGATGGGCCGTATGGTAATATAGAAAAATAAACAAAGACAAAGTTCGCGAGTCAATATCCTCTCAATAACTCAAGGATGTGAGCAAACATCAGTCAAGTAGGCTTTCTACGTGCTTATGTTATTTATGAATAATCTACCAACTGTCAATAACGGTAGAGTTGATTTTTCTGTGATGCTGTGAAGTCATGAAGGTATTATTGCGATGAATACTTTTCGCATTCCGATATTAGATGGTTATAATAAAAAAGAATCGCTGATTATTGATGATTAAAGTCACGTGACTGAAGGATTATTAAGAGATGGTGATGAGGAAGATCGTGGACATGGAAGAGGAATACCGAAGAAGAGATAGATAGAATGTATGAAAGATAATTTGAACTGGTATGATTGGGTAGAAGTACTTAACCAACTTATAGAAATACTGTTATTTTAACCTTTATATAAGTATATGATGATATACAAATAAATCAAAAGAGAATTGAGAAGTTTTGGATATAAACATTGATAATAAGAACAGAAAAGAAAGAAAGACATGTATTTAAGAGTCGCACAAAAATACCGAAGTATACATAAATAAAACTCTAACGCACGGCTTTGGCCATAAAGGCAATCTCAGCAAATGCTCCAGCATAGAATACTGCAACACTGGTTTTTAAATAAGGACCTAAAAGAGAGAAAGAAAAAACGGAGTCTGGTAATGTTGCTTGTAATAATCACGTTAACATTATAAAACAACGATTTATTAAAGACAGAAAACATCTCCGAACGAAAACCACAAGGTTTATTTTAGAGCACTCATTCATACACTCAAAATAATAACAAGTTCATAATTGTAAGTACCTAACAACCTACTTAATTGTATGACAATCAGTAGACGGCTTATAAGTAACTAGACGGTCCACCGGGTGGACATTAGTTTATTAAATTTCGGCCCTTGAAGAATGTCAAAGCTACTGAAGTTACTACCGGTTCGGAAGTCAGCCATTAACTGAGAAGGATCTGGCAAGAAACTCCAACAAATACCATCGCAGGGTTCAAACCCAATCCTCAGTCAGGGCAATACGCCACTACAAAGCTATCATCGCAATATTTTGCTTTAGTTATCATATTAATAGCAGAAAAATGTTGCTGATTTCGAGCCCATGTACTTCAAACTTCCTCTTTACCCATGACGTGGAAACCACTATGACCTTTCCTCTACGAATGATCGAAACGTCATTTGAATGTATTAATCATGTAGCAAATTTACTTATACAGGATTACTAGTTCTTAAATACATGAATACTTGAAACTTTATAGTCAATATTAAAGTATTTGTTTTGTAAATCCTTTAGGGAAAAATTCATCTAATAATTTTAAGAACCTCAAAACCGCAAGTGAAACCGTAAAACAAAAGTTAGTTAAGTAAGGATATCAACTTAAATTCACTTTATTGACTGATTCTAGATGGAACGAAACACGGACGTATGTCGAAACAGTTCTTAAATGGCGAGTAATTAACTAAGGAATCCAACATGTCGAAGAACGAAGAACTTACAATGAAAGTAATTATTAAGATATACCATAAAAGAAATAAAGAAAAATGTAAGTGCCTAACTGCACGTAAGCACGACAAAACCATACAGTTATACAATATTTATAAACTCAAGCAATATTTAAAAAGAAATCTCTCTCAAGCCGTTAATGCATTCGCCGCCATTCAATGATTCATCACGTTTACTAAACTTACGAAAGTATCTTATAACTTATGTAAATAGAGTGTATTTTACATTATTTGACCATCTGCTTAGTCACTTGTCTAAAGTTTATTAATATTTATAGGTACTCTAGCTACCACAAAAACCTCTTCACGGTTTACGATTTCGCGACTCGAAGAGTCTGATATAAACAATTACAGACAATACTTACACATTTCATGCATTTTAGATGTAATTTCAATCATCAAATCATTTTACGCTATTTATTATCACTGATTAACTTTGAAACAATCACTCGTCAAAGAAAATAACTCCCGTGGGAATATTGTCAGATTTCACTTGAGAAAGTGTTCCATTCAAATGGAAAATGTATAGAATTTCACTTATATAGTTCATCGACACTTCACAAATACAAGGACTATGAACCTTTGGTGACTTTGATAAAAAATTGCGGTCCTAAAACGGAACCTTGTGGGACGCGCAACAATAATTTCTCTTCAGATTAAGTTTAAAGCGCCAGCGCACGTCTACCTAACCGTGGGCGGTACGAACTTATGACGTGGAGTCGAAATCAACTATCAAGCCACAGTCGCGCATGCATAACTTGCGTCAAAATCGATGTTTACAGTATCCAACGCTTGTGTAAAACCGGTACTTAATTTTTTGTTCCTCATCGACGCAGCGATGTATTCTTACAGTTGTTTATGCTTCGTTAACCCTAATATTGACGGATTAAGTGGTATTGGTATTAAAGAGGGGGAACCTAGTCCAGACGGTGACTGTAATCGGTCCAGTTGTTTATATTTCACGGCATATGTGATGGCACGTGCTATGGGAAACGGTATGCGATGATTATGCCGGAACAGATGTTACTAAAGCTCACCGTTCTTTTTATGGAAGTTTATTTTGTCTCGTACGTTCTGTAGCGTGTATCAGTGGTCAATAAAGATTTTATTTTCTCTTAATTTTCACGGTTTTGATTCGAATAGGCGGTTAATTGTAGAAATTGATACGTTGCTGGTTTAATCTCAGACTATATAGTGAAATCGATCTTGGGAAAAGTTTACCTACAAGTGGCCTACTAAATTCTAATAAACTTTATCTAGACAGAACAAATGAACCGAATGTAGACTAAATACTCGTGAGCGTATTTTTTTATAATTACAAATGCATTAATCTTCATCGTGATCATACAGATGACCTATCCCTGGAGATACAAATAACTAATTACAGCCGTCAGAATGGCCGGATGGATCACAATGGTCGATTAACATCGTGACATAGTCATTGTTTCGTTTAAGGTCGTGTGTGACCTTTGCTATGGAGCATGAATAGAACTAGATGTGTGACATACCATTTTAATCTAAGGTAGCAAAAAACATTCCGTTCATCTGACGGTAAGCGTTCACCTACAGACGCTTGGAAAACCAGCGGTATCACTCACGCGTTGCCGACCCTAATCTATTAATCAATATTTTTATTTGAGATTCGCAAATCGTATCGTATGTTTGTGTCTATAAAACGTCTGAAGAACTTTGATACAAAAGCAAAGACGAAGATATGGAACAGCCCTAAATTTATTAATATCCGGTTGAGACCTTATTCGCTGCATTGTCATTCATCATTGAAAGGCTCCCAAAGCGACAACCTTTAGTCAGCACTACAAAAAAAAAGTTTGGACAAAAGTAGGTTGTAAATCGATCGATTACGTTATCTAAAACCGCACGGTGGTTCAATGGATATGAATCCGAGTTGTTATTAATATTAAGTACTAATGAGGTTCCTAATGCATAAACAATAAGACATGATTTTGAACAATTCAAATGTGATTTTGATAGAATTGTCAATTTTACTGGTTTCCTACATTTTTGTCCTATGGTTAGTAATGTTACCGAAAGAGATAATCACAATAAGCTCGACTTGCAAATCAAGCGAGTACAGTAGTACCCGACTGATATGGCGCGTCGTGAATCTTCGTTCGCACAGAAAAGAAAGTATGGCCCCGAAGATTAGAAAGAATGCTTAAATTAAATCTTACAATCAACCTTAGATCACTACTATAAGGTTCCTAATACTGCAGCTGCTAGTTCCGTCTCACTCGCAAGTCACGCCCCTCCGCACGGCGCGCGCTAACATGGCGGCAGCTGCCTACCAATAACGTTTCCCGCGCTTTGAAAATCTTCTGCGCAGCAGTGGCGTGCATTGGTTTTCGGAGGAGGTAGGCAATCAAGTACTAGGAGAGTTTTATTGCATATTATCGGTGGTATTTTATCCAATAAAGATCAATCCACGTGCACTAGTGAAATGAAATGAATTATGTGTATCGTGATTTTACAAGTTGTCTCAAAAAGTTCGTGAAAAGTTTTAGTACAGTGACCACCATTTTACTAAAACAGGTCTGAACGGTGACTGATGCAGACTATGTAAAAGTTAATAATGTGCGGACTATATGAAAGTGATATTATAAATAAAATGTATGCGACTGAAGGACTTTGTGTCCATGGTCATGAACAAATATTTAAAAAAGCCAAACTAGGGTTTCCAGCCTCGGTTGAATTGATCGATTTTTTAATCAATATTCGATCTTTTAAATCGTCTTTGGAGTTACGGATCGATCTTAAGATCGCCACGAAATTAAAAGATCGAAAATCGATTTTAACGAGACCATAATATTGCATTTCGAATTTTCGAATCGATATTTTTTGCAGTTAAATATTAGTTTTTTGAATAAATTAGCACAAGTTACTCTTTTTCTCTCTCATCAATGCCGAAATCGATGGGAGGGCGTCTAAATCGTTGTTTTTCTAAAAATCTCGACAGTGTAAGTTTAATCCAATAACGATATTCGTTTAATTATATTATTATTAGTGACCTAATAAACAGTGCATTTTTAAAAATATTTTTTGCTACTAATTAACGAAGAAATGTATTTTTTATCATAATATAAAATATAGATATTGATTTTCTAAGGATCGATCTTTTATATATTTTAATTTTAATCGATATCAGTCACTTCGATTTGAATCTATCGATAATAATTTTTGTCAAAGTACGGTAACCCTTTGCAATGCCAGCCAAACCATAAATAAAACAATACAAATAAATTGCGAAGTTATATTTGAGTTGTTCTAACGTTGGTAAACTGTAGTTTTTTTAATTTGGCTGGGTTACTAGTGTCACAACAGAGTAGGTATGGTTACTTTTGGTCCATAAATCGCGAATGTCAAATGTCAGTGTGCTACGCATAGTAAAAACGTGATTTATGCTTTCGTCGTATTATCCTAAATAAGTGTGTGTGCGTGTATGCATATGCCGAAATCGTTTTAGTGTGCGTGAATTTGTTACACGAACTCGCGAGTGCCTGCGCGGCTAAGTTTGAAATTTTGTATTGAATGTTAGGTTAGTATTTTTATTTAAAATGATTATGTAGTTTAATTGAATCAATATATTATATTTTTGAATCTTATGAGGTAAGCATTGCTTATTTGCCTATATGGAATGCACGCCACTGCTGCGCAGGTACATCGGTAAGCCATATCAGTTGGGTACTACTGTACTACGATACGATACTCCACCACTGTGCAAACCCAACTATTAACCAATTTGTAGCTTATGTAGAGCTTAACAATTGCAACTGGTTTCCCTTGCTTCCTTAGAAAAACCAGTAGCAATTTCACACATGAATTGCTGAACAATTGGTTGGAAAATTGTAGCATGTCATCAATTTAGTATGTGATTTACGTTGATCATTATCAATTTTGTTTGCTTGGGGGTTGTCAGCCGTGGCTTAAAACGGTCATGCAATGCACTACTTAGGTTGTAATGTTTGCATGTTTACATCGTGTAAATTGAAGGAAAAACAAAGTCATTATTTTTTCCTTGAGTTGCAAAACTGCACGTGCGAACTAGGTCAATATTGCTCGGTAACTATTCATTTATGTATGACTGAAGCATAGAATTCTTATTAGTCTATCACCTACGACACTATCATTACTTTTTAAGAGATCAAATGCCTATCTAAATGTAATATCTCCTAGCCTTTGCATATCTATTACTGGATTAAGGCTTTTTTTATTAAATTTATTTCTTCACCCCTTGTCTATCTTCTGCACCCTGACACAATCTGCTATCCATCTTAGACCATTTAACAAAGTATATCACGGCAGTAGATGTAAACTTTTCGAAAAAGGTTGGGTTTGTCAAGAAAAAAAAATTAAATGCTCAATCATAACTAGTGAAGAAAAAAAGTCATGCTATTTTATAGATGGTCCATTGTAAAAGATGTTCTCCATAACAAACCATAGGTTTTACAAAGATGACATCTACAAATATCCACCCAGCATAACCTTTACTCTAAAAACATCTAATGCCATCTTTTTCTTTTACTTTTGCAACTGTATCTAGCTGTCTACCATTGCTACTATAATTAACTTATCATAAGCTATGTCGGCCCCATGGACTCCGCCGGATTTCCTCATTTCAGATCTTATCCTAAAGACATAAGTTTCTGGATTAGGCTCGCGGCACTTATCTTATTTAAGATTGGTAAATATCAACAATTTTAGCGGTACGATACCCGAGCCAAAAAGAGCCACGCAGTGAGAAAATGAGAGATACCCTCATGTCAAAACAGCCATCATAGCGTGCCACAAATTTATTTTTTTAACCAGCAATAAGGTTTTTATAATGTAGGCCAATTGTCCACCCAAAACAACAAATTTGTACACCTCACAACGTGTGGGTAGGCGAAAAAGATCGCAGTTTCGCAATATAACCCGTATACCTGGCAAAACAGGCCCGCTGCGCCGCCCACCACACTGCTTTTAGAAACAATTATTAACTGCGGTTCAGAAAAATAAATTGTCAAGGCTGATTCGACCAAGAAATATGTTTTGTATCCTTGTCATTTCCAATTCAAGATACATTAAATTAGAGATCGCAGGATACTACGGTATCGAAGATACTCAAACTAACACAATAGTCGCCAAGCGGTTGGTCGACTCTTCACGAGACCAGAGGGCTGGCCTTTTTTTTGGCCAAAGAATCAGCATTGCCATCCAACGTGGCAATGCTGCCAGCCTTCTGGGCACTTTTCCTGTTGACAGCGATGTGGACGAATTTTTTGACGCCCCGTAATTGTACATATTTTTATTCCTTTTTTATTAGTTCTAATATTAGTTTGTTTTAGTTATTATTATTAGTATTAACTTTATTTGGCTTAAATAAACACAATATTATCTTGAATTATGGTAGTTTTTAAATATAGTGGTAAATCGATCGGCAAAGTTAAGGTCATCGGTGAGGCCGGTACCTGGATGGGTGACTGCCTAGTGGTATTTCAACTCGAGCGTTTTTGGTGCTTCCGAAGGCACGTTAAGCCGTTGGTCCCGGTTATCACTTAAATTTGATAGTCATTAAGCTAGTTGGAGGCCTCGTAGGCGGCTTCAAAACTCCAACAGTAGGTTGACCACTAGCCTACCTCCACCAATCCGTAGTGGTGGTGTATCTGCCCATTCCCTTTCATCCTCATTTGTGAAAGGAGGTACTCAGCAGTGGGACATTATAGGCAGATGCTGATGTCGGGACACTAGCTGGATCGAGGATTAGCAAAACATAGCAGGCGTGCTGATGCAGAACGTGCACCAGCTACCGAGTTGTCAACTATTGGTAAGGCCTCCATCCAGCAGTGGATGTCTAAGCTTTTTGACTTAGAAGGCAGATGGAAAGCTGATGATGATGGTAGATTTGAGAATAAAAAATGCGTTATTTAGTTGATTTTATAGAAACCCTCGCAAAGAATATCAAACCAGGTAGATTTATGTAGAACATAACTGATGAGCTCTCATAAGCTTCTACAAATGACCCTGTTCAGCTTCATATTTTCCAGGTCAGTCTTTTAAAACCGAAGCCATATCTAAAAGCAATAACATGTAACTATTGACTATCCTAAAAGTTACTTGTGGCAACATTCCAGCTGGCTTCGGCTACTTGGATTTATTATGTTAGTTGTCAAGTCTTTTAAATTCTGTTTGACCTAATTTGTAAAATGTTACTTTATTGCACGAATTTTGGCGGTACAGTAGTACCCAACTGATATAGCGCGTCGAGAATCTTCGTTCGCACAGAAAAGAAAGTATGGCTCCGAAGATTAACGAAAGAATGCTTAAAACTTACAATCAACCATAGATCACTACTATAAGGTTCATAATACAATGCAGCTGTTAGTTCCGTCTCACTCGCGCGTGAGGCCCCTCCGCACGGCGCGCGCTAACATGGCGGCAGCTGCCGACCAATAGCGTTTCCCGCGCTTTGAAAATGTATCTTCTGCGCAGGTACATCGGTAAGCCATATCAGTTGGGTACTACTGTACGCTAAATTTCGTCTCTCGGTATTATAAAATCATCGAAATATATATTCTTTTAAAGCTGCAGTACGACTGGGGAAGTACCTCTACCTTACAGAATAACGCAGCCAAATAACTAGATGTTATACCTGCGCGTGAGTAAGATCGCGAGAGCAGGAAAAAATTTACTCAATATAATGTGATTGTTTCACATTTTTATTCTTCTGCGGACGATTCTAACATTAGCTTTCCATTATATCTCGTATAGGTCGTCAGAGCTCATCGGGGTCATGCCGTCTATGGACATTAGCAATATCAAATAGATTGTCGATGTGTTGCCGATATTTACGAAGACTAAAAGGTTCCAGTAGACAATTGTCGACAACCAAGGCTGGCTCTCAAGTGCAACTGCCCTAACACGAGTACTCTAAAGTACCCTACCACCGTGTTATGGTTTCCTCACGATGTTTTCCTTCACCGAAAGCTCAAGCTCATCATAGGATTCGAAGCCATAACCTCCAGCACAACAAGCAACGTCACTTCCCCTGACGTTTATTTTATTAATTAAACTCGGTTCTTAAAAAATAAACCTATTGTTCAGCGATTATCTCAAACGATCTATAAATGGTTTTGGTCTGTCTGTTTATTACAATAAGTGATTAGTTTGGAATAACGTCGGTGATCTCATAACGTATCTTGTTTCTAGATCAATGGGAGATTAAGTAGTTTGTAATAGACAAGACCGCCGCGCCGCCGCCGACCATACGGGTCGGCGCACCGACCAGTATCAAAAGTAATAATATTTCACAAAAGGAAAACAGAATCCTCCTTTCCGTGGCTAACCAGTAAGGCGCGCATTTTTTTTGTTAACGAAAAATCATGATATTTTACATAAGGTAGTAGCCGCCAACGCCGATCCTAAAAAGTCGGCGCGCCGCCGCCGCCGACTGATTGTACATCGGCGCTGTAGTTTGTAGAAGTGCTTTTAGAAAACTTGTGTTCTTATTTTGTTGTGGAGTCAATGTGATATACATTTATTCATAGGATAAATATGTCAGTGTCAGAGTCCACAACGAGTAACGGAAACGGTATATCCATAAAAGTACACGACTTCGTACTACGCACAGATCGCGAAAGAGAAAATTTTATAATAATATTAGCAAATGACGTGAAAGGTAGGATCAAGCTGTGACACGTTGGTTATGATTTTAATTCAATGAACTTGGAAGCAAACATTTGGTATGAATTTTGAGCTGAACTTTTTAAAGAAATACCTGATGTAGTCTTCACAGCAGTAGTGCTTTATGTAAACCCTTATCTTACTAATATTATACATATGAAAATGTGTATGGATGTGAAGATGTTTTAAACTCTCACGCAAAAACTACTGAACGGATTTGGATCTTTGGCACATAGAAAGACTATGACCTGGAGTAATATATACGATCCTTCGGAAATAACTAACATGACGTTTGATGTACAAAACTAAACGCTACAAAAAAATTGAAAAATTGAGAAATTGTGTAAAATTTTACAACAAAGCATAAAGCATACCTACGTTAATCTTATTATATCGTATAATTGAAAACTAGACTCTATTTTAAGAGTACGGCAGAGATAGCAAGACCTCCGCAGACAGTAGAGCGAGCGAGATAACAACATTTAATTACTCTAATATTATGTAGTTTTCTATCTGAAAAAGATTTTAGAGAAGAATCAGTTTTTATAACCCATGCGTGCCTGTAAGTTAAATCACACTCTTATTTCGGCCAAATTGATTTATTTGTTAATCACACACACTGAAACACACTTTATTGTTTTAAAATTTTCCATAATTACCTTCTAATCCAGCGAAAGAATCTGTTGCCCCCCTTTTTCCCGTTATTTTTCTTCTTTTTCCCCATTTTCTTTTAACTTTAAAATATACATATAACACTGGCACCTTTGTCTTACAAACACAAATCACTGTCTATGGATGAAAAAAAACTATTTTCTACAGTTCAAATAGAGAACACCACACACTTATAGTACTAATTCACTAACAATAAGTTCTTTATCTTTATCAGTCAAATTACTCGTTCTTTATTCAAACATCATTTAACGTTTTTAAATTTAGAACATACTGTCTCTGGCCGGTACAGGACTCAATGGTTGGGCTCTATTAAAAGAAGAAACCAAATAGTAACGTTCCATATATTATCGAAACCTAATAAAAGAACAAGGAAAGACCACATCTAACTAAAAACAACCTTAATCTGTTAAACACAAAAGCAAACAACTGTCAAAAAAGAGTTATTTACAATAACACGATATAACACCTCCGAATATTTACCGAAAAATAAATGCTGGCACAAAATAAAGAGAAAAGGAAAATATTCAAATTCCGAAAGCTCAGAAGTGCACGATGGGGTGCGCGCGCGCCGAGACTGGCGCGTGGCCACGTTCAAATTTAGAAGCTTAAAAAAAATAAAAACACTCTGGCTGGATGCACATTGCGAGAAATGCACTGTGTGTGTGTGTTTTTGTTTATTTTCGTTCATACTGTCTCGTCTACGAAAGTTTTGCCGAGATATTTTAGATCAAAATTATATAGAAAAGGTCGGAGTTCACTGAAAGAATACAATATAGCTGATTTTAGAGGTTTTCAGGTCAACTTGGTCGCTTATTACATATTAATGATAGTTGGGGAGAAGAAGATTAGTGCAAAAACGTCAAAACTTGAAAAGAAATAACATTTGAAAGATTTTCGATGAAATAAAAGCTTTCTGAAGGAGAACATACGAA
The DNA here is from genome assembly GCA_951394255.1 of Polyploca ridens. Classification (NCBI taxonomy): domain Eukaryota; kingdom Metazoa; phylum Arthropoda; class Insecta; order Lepidoptera; family Drepanidae; genus Polyploca; species Polyploca ridens. Next base: position 2,844,680 of record OX596270.1, on the reverse strand, counting down.
GTTCTTTAGGGTCAGGTCAAACAGGAAAGATTAAAAAGATAATTCAAGCGAAGATCTTTATTCCTTAGAATAGACAATGTTTGAATACTTGTAGTATTTTCTGACTTTCACCATCCATAATTATATCATCTAGGTATGCAACATTACATAGCTTATAATCAAATACAGCGCCTATGAAGCATCCAGCGTCAGTAAAATATACTGTCTCTGTCAGGTAGTAATAATACCGTTAGAAGTAATAATAGCAGACTGTAAACTTAACTTATATTAAGCCACAGAAGAAAATAACAGGCATTTAATAAATAATACAAGCATTGGTGTTGATTCTGTTTGTTTAAAAACTAATTTAGTCTTACTATCTCTTTCTAACAAAGAACATAAAAAAAAGATGTAAGAAATTAAGTCTTATCAAATTGCTTCAACGGGCATTTAGTGGCCATGAACATTGGTCACGGCATTTTTTTCGTAAATGACAAATTTGACAGCTTTCATTGCTTTTTATCCTTTTTCAATAAAGTACGTAAGAATGAGATGTGATGCGTTTAAAACTAGTTTAATGCTATTTGCAACAGCATCAGCACCATTATCTTTATTAATTTCTATCCTCTCACCGTTATTTCATGCAAATTTGACCCTCAGGTGCCTCAATATAATGAATTTGGATGCAAAAGCATTGAAAGTGGTGTAAGTAAATGGTGAATCTATTGTTATTGTTTGGACTTGAGAAAATGCTAAGAACCCATCAACGTGTCTTGAAGTATTTTCTGCTCATGTTATTAATCCCTTTAATGTGTCTATCCAAACCCAAAAAGATAACTTGAAGCTGAGAAATCCTGTATTTTTCGGGAACATAGGACAAAATCTAGTAAGACAAAAGTTTTGCCTCAAAGCCAAAAGATTAAATCCAAAATTACACTAGGATTTACTCTCAGAACACCATTGATGGAAATAAAACAAACAGAGTATCGCACAGACAGACAAAATAAGTTTAGACTAGAGAGAATGAGTCAGAGGATTCTATATCTAGAATCAAGATGGGGCGGGAAATAGTTACGTATATTGTTCTTTGCACACTGATTAATATACGGTTTTCATCATTTTGGACGTTATTTAACTAGAAATAAGACGCTTTGAAATTTGTTAAATTAACGGCTTATTTATTTCTAATAAAGTACTTTATAAAGAAAAGTACTGACTGCAAATCGGTTTCTAGAAGAGTCTTATTTTTGGCTAAGCTATGGGGATACAAGACTCTCCGTCAATCGTAAAAGAATGTGTGATTTCCAAATATATTTGTTCTTTCGAATGAATGTGCATTTGATAACATCAAAGCGATGATGCGTCTGAAAGTGGTGAGCAAAATGATAGCAGAACTATAAACCCAAAAACGTAAACTACACAACGAATAACCTCAAACTCATAAAAATGTCGTCACACAACCGTCCGAATATTAAATAGTAAACACACGTCACAGTAACCAGTGATGTAACATACCAAACCGGTTGGGCGTTCGCCAAGAGACCAAGAGTCACCACAGAGATGACTATGAGGAAACGATACAGAAATAAGTCGAATAGAAATTAGAAATGGGTTTCATAATCTTCTCTTGCTTTCTGTCACCTTGTTCAGAACAGTCTACCACTTGGCATAAACTGAAGTCCAGAGAGCAACCTGTAAGTCCACATGTTCACATTTAAAACATTGAAAGTAGTGATATAGATGCACCCTGTATGGTTATTACAATTTTGCTGACCTTTATTGATGATGATGAGACTAGCAAAGAACATATACGTGATTCACACAAAAAATATATTGTTAGTACACACAATCGTGGTAATCAGACTTACAAAGCAATCTTCCAAAATCAATGAACACGAGGAAACCTCGTTAAGAAGGTTATAAGCATTCCTGCACTAACAACTATCTTCCCCTTACAGTTACTCAAACATGTCAATAGAACAAAAGCAGTAAATATTATGAACAAACACCATTATTCTAAAACATTTCAGTAACTAGAAATTCCTGTGAATGCATTCAAACTCCGCGTAACGTAAACTGTTCAAAGGGTAAGACCACGTTAAGATGAGCTCCGGCGCTTTCTTACATACAAACAAAGTAATTACAATATGTTTAGCATCAGCGATTCCACAGAGATCACATGTCATTGGCCATAACAAACACTTTCGCGGACAGACGAAAACGAAATGACACGCGTCGTTCCATTTTCAAGCGCGCTTCCTGTTCCGTTTTCACATTTCGAAATTCAAATTGTAACACTGACAGTCTAATCTGATTTGACACAACAGCTGGGAAAATTAAAAACAAAAACTGACATCCGGATCGCGATCGCAACAATAGACGAGAGTTTAATTAAAATTTATAATTTTGAATATGGAACCAAAAATAAGGCGAGCACACAGGATGAGTCCTGTAACGGCGTCAGTCTATCGCAAGTATAGCTCCAACACTGAACGGAGAGATGTATTCACATCAAAATACACGCTTTTCGGGGAAGTCACTATGTTTAATTATAGTACACGTTGAAATTCTGATGAAGTATATGAAGAATTAACAGATAAATCTGTAGGACTAAAAGGAAGCTATGAAAGCAGATGTTGTATTGGAAAGAAATGTGTATCTGATAATTTTAGATATACTGCGACCATAATTCAAATGTCATCACAACTTTCCGGATTTTTTGGCAGTGAATAAATAAAAATATTTTATAATGTACGATCTTATTATGATGCTTTCGATATTCAAACAAATGACTATAACGGCATTTAATATTTTTGTGTTTACAAAAAATCTGTTAATCTATTGTAGGATTGTTAAAAATAATAATAAAATTCTATTAAAAAGAGTAATGGAGACAGTAAGAAAATCTTTTACAATCACCGACCACAAAACGACGAATCTGTCGGTCGATGTAAGCGAACCCCTGCGAATACATTGCATATAATAACTAACATTGCGAAATGAGCCCAAGGTCTTACGACATAGGTCATGTTTTCATATGACCGGGTGACAGCAGCTGACTAAACGCATTGGCACGATATTTCTTCAAGGTTTTTCTCCCACATGTAAATATTTATTAAATTGCTGAAAGGAAAGGCCTTCGATTGACCAAATAAGCTATCAGAGGCGGGGAAAGCAAAACACTCAAACTCACTGCTTGTTTCTATGTATTATTAGTCTGTGGTCATTTAAGATTAATTTGTATCATGGGTCAAAGGTGACTCTACTTCAGGATAGACAAGACATTGTTCTTTAGTTTAGTGTTTTTTCTTTTAGATCTTAAAAGAAAAAACAACCTCACATTCATAAACTCCATCCAAAATACATGAGACAATTATCGTTAAAGTCAAAGGCAATTCAATTTTCTCTTTAAAGCACTTATGAAGGTCAAATCTACTGAAATTACCAACGATTTGGAAGCCAGTCTTCAAATGATAAGAACCGGAAGAAAATTAGTAGGTTACATCTTTATTTATTTATTTGATCAAATACGTTACAATACAAACCGACATTTAAAAAAAAAATATAATCTATATAAACCAACTAAGCAACTTTCACCCAGGTTAATACAGTTCTGAGGATATACGATATTTTCTCGAAAGTCTTATCGTGATCCGACAACAAAATAAAATAATAATACTCATAATCTTTGTAATCCAAGTAAGACTTTCGAATTACAAACTACCCAACAGTTGCTTGGTATATTCATAAAATTAGTCAGCAAAGATTTTATGGCCAATAAAATCTAGTTTCTCAACACGAGGTAAAGTTAAATCTCAAAGTTCTGATGGCGAGGGTATCCTATTAATTTTATTGTAACATAAATAACTGCGGCGGAAATCTCAGAGAGCATCATTCACTGGGGTATATAATGTCTATTTCTGATGATGCAGAGGTGGGAGACATTTTGTTGGAGATTTGCAATAGTAAAAACTGCAACAGTTGACATTCGCGTGTTACAAAGAAAAAAAAACCATAGACGGAGGGAATAGACAAGGATAATTTCATGATTGAGTGAAGATATCTATGACAAGTCAGAGTGCTGTAGACAAGTATTTCAAATTGGAATTTACGACAACGCTATAGTTTATTGAACTGAAAATGTTGGCAGCCCCGAAATAAGAAGTTACTATAGTAATAAAATAATGTCAAAACACGTATTAAAGTTAAAATTAATGTGACATACACTAGGATTAATGAGATAGTAATAATTTTCAATAGCTTATTAAATACAATATTCATTAAAGTGAAAGAACAGTTAATAATACATAATAATCGTTATGTCGCTCTGTAAAATTACTATTCACAAGCGCACGACTTCTACCGCGTTCGAAATTCAAATTAGTTTAAATACGTGATTATCGATCAAAGAAGTTTTAATTCTACTTTGACAGATTCGATTAATGAACAAAGAGTTTTACATTACTGGTGACTTTTATTTGTTTATTTCATTCGATGAATCGTACGTAAGATGTTAACATCAAACATAACTTTATACAGTTTGATAAAAATGGAACAACGTGACGACCAAATTGGCTTTCGAAATACAACTGACCTAAAAAAAAGTTAAGACACAATTATTTGTCTATGGCTAGAGAAAGATGCGCATGCAGTTTTTGCCAACTGTTTTGGTGCAAGCAATGCTGGATCGTAGCCAAATAGTGGCGGGTGCGTCGACCTATGATATCTTCTTTTCTTTTTATTGCCGCCTGAGATACATGTAGGGTAAATATAAGTTGAGATGTTATGCAAAGATCTTAATTAAAAGTTATATGAGATTCAATAATATTCTTCATAATAACCACAATTAGATCATGAGACCACAATGAATCAGAAATACTTGACTTCGTACGAAGTATGAAGGACACATCGTGCGAAGAAGTGAAATCCGATTGAGGGAAGCCAGGAACTACATTGGCTACAGCAGCAGAAAACGCATATTCTTGTTGAGATGTAAGCAATTCTGCTGATCAAGGAAAACCGAAGTACATTGATGGTTATTATAGAAAGGGTCTTTCGATGTGATGAAGAATAGGGAAGCAGAACTGAAGCCAGGGTTATGTATATGCAGTGAGTTACAGAACTAATCTGGATGAAATCACAAAATAACTGGGATAAATGATGAACGACTTAAACTTACTCAATAATACCACTGCAACCACAAATGACATACATTGTAATACAAACACACAGATTTTTGCACGTAAGTTGCATAAAATGTTCACCTAAATACCACAGGAAACATTACACCGAAATCGCGCAACCACAACGCTAATAAACATACCTATCAAACGACAAGATCAAAGTGATAAAAGTCAATGAACGAACTGCATTTAATACCAAACCATAGACAAACGCACTGGCCAGAAAAAAAAAACTTTAAAAAGTTCAACTCAAAATTCGAACACGCTTCGCGCGTTCCATTTCGCGGTACGAACTGCACGTGAAAAGTCATCGGTCATGGCGGGAAGCGATGACAGCTAAATATAAAAGGCAATGTAATAAATATGGTTTCAATTAGGATTCTAGCTGTGTTTCCCGACCAAATGCGAGCGAGCTGCTGTTGAGAATGTAAGAGTACAAGGCGTCAGGCGACAGGAAAGGGGTCAATGGATAAATAATTGATGTGACGATTACGGTTTGGTCGCGTTCATTGTAAGATTGCGACCGCAACCGCAAGTGGCGTCTGCGACCTTACAAGATCACAATTAACGTTTATAACTTCCTGTAACGACTAGAAGCATAGACTTATATCTATCAGAAAGTATGCAGTAAGCAAATGAACAACCACTACTAGATAAACCACTGGCAATAATTTCTATGGATTTCAAGGCACCTGTGATTTACGCTTCCACTACAATAATATATTCCAGACTCTGATGGAACGACCTCACTTTTGTAGCGTATCGGGAGTGTTTGCCGATGATTTCCGTGTCTCTGATAATTAGCATAATGCGGTAACAGGATTTAGGTTTTGCTGAACGGTTTCACGGATATCTGAAGAACTGGGTTGATCTAGTGGTGGGTGTGAACAGCTAGGTGCGGAATTGATAAGTGATAAAGCCATTTTAAAACTGGTATGATTTGTATAAATAAATCTAAAATGTTCGTCTCTCTTCTATGCGTTCGCGAATCGTCCATCCGATTGATCTGAAACTTTGTTCAGTTGTTGTTGACACTTGTGTGAAAGTTCTCATTCCAAAGTAGAATAAAACAATAACTGACAAACGGAGAAGTAAGATGTCTCTCGATTGACCCTGTTTAGGAGTCAAGAGGTGCTAATTACCATCAACTGTGAAGAATTTATTAACTCTATTCCGAAGTGCAGTTTTATTCCACTAGTTACCATTCTTATTTAATCGCTTTCTTCAAATTTGTGCCATCGAATCAAATTTAATTAATTTAATCTTTGAATTGGACGGAATGATTTCGTTCTAGACTACTGTGGATTGCTTCAATTCAATTAGATTGTCACAGTTCTGGCTTTTTAGATTCACGTTAGTTAAAAGAACGGTCCGCGATGTAAGTATACTTTTACTAATGAAAGATCGAATATGGAATTCTCTTAAAACAAATCCAAAACATTTTGATGCTCACCTAAAAGTTAAGTCACATTTTGGGATATGAATTAATTTGTAACTTATGTCTGTTTCTGTAGCGACCACCTACACAAAGCAGTTCACACGAAGATGTATAGATGGCGCCACAAGATCCTACATCGCGCTGATGAAGTTAATTCCACGATCTCCATATACAACTGTCCAATATGTACAGATCACGGACCCTTGGCAAAATGACCCAGCATGGCGGAAGATCTTCTCGTTTAAATGGAGGTGTCATCCAACCTTGCTCCTCTGTATATTTCTATTACGAATAAGCTAAAAAGATATACATTTACATGGACCACATGAAGGTTAAAGTAGACACCAGATGATTTTTTATTCCCAGCCAGTGAGGGTAACTTCTGAACTTAGAGAAAAACGCTGAACCCCGAGCTGAATTTTGAAGAAAAAATAATTCCATTAAAAAAATGTGTATTTTATATTTTCCTTGACCATGGTTTTATCCTGCGTAAAGTTTGACTAGGTGGAGCAGATCTCGCAGGGACCTCACTATGTTAACAAAAACTTGTATATAGAAGAAACAACCCTATTTACTTCAGTGATATTAACGGCAACCAAAAATCTTCTCCAACCTTCCTCCCAACCTTCAAAAACTCCTCAAAAAAGAATGCACATATTCATAAAACTGGTGCAATATAAGGCGACATTGTATCGTGTCATCAACATAAACTGGCGGCAACATTTTTCACTCAGGAAATTATTCATTCAGTGCATCTTACTCAGTGGCACTTACTAACGCAATCAACTCGGTCATTCTCTGATCGTTATTATTAAACGCAATGAAAGACAGGAGTTCTACATCCTGTCTTTCATTTTGTAAGAGCCCTCACAGACTATTTGTAGCTAGTCTACCTTATCCTTGTGGGTCAATAAATACGTTTCTTCTAGTGACAGTAGTGTGCAGTCGAAAAAAGAACTGCATTCTTCACTAGTTGGAGGCATTTTTCTTACAGGCCTGTTTGACCGCAGTCTCACCATGGTAAGTGATGATGTGGCCGAAGGTGGTAAGCACACAGAGCCTAGAAGGAACTGGCTTTCAAGTGCAGCTGTCGGAACACACCGATAGGTACTTCGCGACAGATATTCAACTTGAGGGTGGTAGCCAGCGAGGTGGGTACTACAAAATACTCTACCACCGTGCTATGGTTTTCTCACGATGTTAGTGACATCTGAGGTATCAAAGCCGTAAGATCCCAGGAGGTGGTGTGGCCTCCGTGAGGAGGTGCTGTTCTGGCAGTGTGCAGCGAATACCTAAGTTTATTGACTTCATACTGTACAGCATAACTGAATAAATCAAACGCTTATAGGCAGCAATTATCTATATAATACTGTACCTTAATACTTAGATAGCATATTAGTTATTCTATGCGTATTTTCGACTTCAGCTAAATACGCCATTGTCGCAGCACTAGTCCGACGGTCATTGCAAACAGCGTGACTACCGCGTCTCTTTGGTGATCATTCATTTCATCCAAAAACGGCCCACCAAGCGTCTTCAACGAACCGCGTCTTTGGATGAAATTCAATAATGGTGATCATTACGATGACCACCAAAGATAAGCGGTAGCCCCGCAGTTCTTTATTCAAATTCAGGCATGTATTGCACTGACATTTTATAATAAAAAATGTGTTATGTCATGATGCGAATCAAAAAAGGTTTTAAATTAAACATTTCCGTTTTTATATTAAGAACTGTGATTAAGAAGAAATCTCATTAAGTTTCAAATTGAAAATAGAATAATGTTTCGAACATTGCAATATTGTTAAATCGCTTATTTTAATGTAGGAATGGACAGCATTAATTTGTGCTTTAAATTGATTTGAAGACATTCCAACCGCGGTACAGAATGCGGTGTCCAAGGTGGTACAATAGTACCCAACTGATATGGCTTACCGATGTACCTGCGCAGAAGATACATTTTCAAAGCGTGGGAAACCGCTATTGGTCGGCAGCTGCCGCCATGTTAGCGCGCGCCGTGCGGAGGGGCGTGACTTGCGAGTGAGACGGAACTAACAGCTGCAGTGTATTATGAACCTTATAGTGGTGATCTAAGGTTGATTGTTAGTTTTGAGGGTCTTTCGTTAATCTTCGGGGCCATACATTCTTTTCTGTGCGAACGAAGATTCACGACGTGCCATATCAGTTGGGTACTACAGTAAGTAAACCTAAAGGACGAAGATAGAAAAACTCACAAGACTGGATACACCGCTACGATCCAATTCGTTCGCACAGATAAATTGAGAATTAATAATCTATATTTCAATCCCATACAAAGGTTGATCGTTTACTAACGATGACGATTGTCGACAACATCTTGTCTGGGCGGGCAGACTAGAGGTGCGGGTGATATTGTCGTTAGGCAGGATATCAATAGAAAAAGCCGGACAATATGGCAAAATGTTATACCTACATATGGGCAGCCTTTGGCACCTTTGGTAGACTAGAATCTGGAAGTAGTACATTCGTTTTCCGCGAGTGTCATTTCGTTCCTATTTGAGCTAGCTAGACTGCAAGAAGCCTGACTTCCTGATAGACGAAAAGCGATTCCCAAACCAAGGGCGGATCCAGGGGGGTCATGACCCCCCCCTCCCGGGCCTCGGTCAACTTGAATTAAAAATCTAAATCACTCGCACGCATCACACCCTTTATTGTGTTGTCAATAGGTTCTGTGGTCAAATGAGTAATGAAAATGTGATTGACATGGTTTTAAGTACGATTTTTTCGGGCTGCGCGGCCCCTCTTTTCTGTAGGTCATAATCACTAGAACTAATGGACCGATTTTGAAAATTACAAATGTACCTACTCTATTTTCGTGTGAATCTGCGGGTAACAGCTATAGTATTGTGTATTTTGAAACCCATCCAAGCTGCATAGAAGTTTGTGACCCCCCCCTGACCTGAAGGCCGGATCCGCCCTTGTCCCAAACGGACTCAAGCTCGTAGTAGGACCAAATAAAAAGCGGTCTTTAATGCAAAACGCAAATAGTGCAACAAAGTACATGATGTCACTTCAAATTGCATTTAAAGGAGCGAAGTAAAACCCACTGTATTCGGAAAGACTGGTTCCTTTGTCAATAAATGATACTCAGTCAATTGAACTGGCCAAATGTAAACAAACATGGCGGATATACGACCATATGCACTCTATTTTTATTCACTTTGCGATTAGTATGACCAGATACTACGACCCCTAAGGGCTAACGTTTCTCATTCATACCACACCCTCTGATAACTTCCTACTAAAAAAAGTCACCTACCACCGTCACAGAAAGTAATAGTTGCCACCGTGCATTGAGGGAAAATCTCTTTAGAGTAAATCCGAGCAATTCAATATCGCAACTAGTGTTTTTAGTCCTTACTGTTCAAAAGGACTTACTTAGTTTTGCGGAATTGGATTGCTCGGTACTCTAAAGATCGAAAAGATATTCGATGTTCTTAGAGAAGTTGTTATGCATATTTCTTACTTTTGGGGTCGTAACAATGGGTTCCTGGGGTCCAGAAGTGTGCAGTTTCGTTAGGGAGCCGTCCCTTAGGCGTCTTAATTGATACTACAGGAGACCAAAGAGCTGGCGCTTACCTGGGGCAACGCATTTTTGGGTTCTGCCTTCGATGTATATTTTTTAACACGCTTTTATTAGCTTCACCTGTATGTATGTATCTATGTATGTATGTAAAGGAATCTTCGAACGTAATTTTCATCGACTTCCAGACGTCAGATTAAACTGAAATTTTGCACACTTATCAAGTACCGATGACAATACAATAATTTGGTACCATTGAGCTGATCTGATGATGGATCCGGAAGGTAGGCACTGGAACTCCATAACGGAGCAACGTTTCCTAGCCGTGTTTGGGCTTTTTGGAATTGTCATGAAATGAACTTTGACCATGTATGGTTTTCAGGGTCTGATGATGGAGTAGGAGAGTAAGCACTGGAACTCCATAACGGAGCAACGTTTCCTAGCCGTGTTTGGGCTTGTTGGAATTGTCATGAAATGAACTTTGACCATGTATGGTTTTCAGGGTCTGATCATGGAGTAGGAGAGTAAGCACTGGAACTCCATAGTGGAGCATCGTATACTAGCCGTGTTTGGGCTTGTTGGAATTATCTTGAGATGAACTTTGACCATGTATGGTTTTCAGGGTCTGATGATGGAGTAGGAGAGTAAGCACTGGAACTCCATAGTGGAGCATCGTATACTAGCCGTGTTTGGGTTTGTTGGAATTGTCGTGAGATGAACTTGGACCATGTATAGTTTTCAGGGGCTGATGATGGAGTAGGAGGGTAGGCACTGGAACTCCATAACGGACCAACGTTTCCTAGGCGTGTTTGGGCTTGTTGGAATTGTCGTAAGATGAACTTTGACCTTATATGGTTTTCAGGGTCTGATGATGGAGTAGGAGGGTTAGCACTGAAACTCCATAGTGGAGCATCGTATCCTAGACGTGTTTGGGGTTGTTGGAAATGTCGTGAGATGAATTTTGACCATGTGTAGTTTTCAGGGTCTGATGATGAAGTCGGAGGGTTGGCACTGGAACCCCATAGCGGAGCATCGTATTCTAGCCGTGTTTGGGCGTATTGTAATCGTATTATGTGCATTTTGGCCAAATATGGTTTTCTGAGTCTGTTGGTGGAGTCAAAGAGTAGGCACTGAAGCTAAATACTCATTATAAATGTGAAATAAATTGATATTGGGTGAAAATATGGTATAAGTAACATAATAAAATGGTATGAATAATTTATGTTGACTAAAAATAAAAAATAGTGAAAAGCGTGGGGCGCTTTTCCTTGTAACCCAATAGAATTTCTAAGCATTATCATTATCATGAAGAAATATCGTAAATTACAAAATGAAAAGCGCCACACACTTTTCATTCAAATATTGAACTTAATTACAAAAATTGCTTACATTTAGGCCCTTACGGGATAGACAGAGAATATATTTAGGTTCAGTTTTATAATTTTAACACTTTTTAGTGCAGGGCTTTATAAAGCGTGTTTTTTTAGATTTTTTAAACTGTAATTTTTTATACTAATTAAAATAAAGAAAAACAAAAGCCGCTAAAAATCTTCTATTATTATATTAAATATCTTTTTTAATAAATGTATTCAATTATATATAAAAAATTTGGTCTCCAGTCTTCACCCAATATGGCCAGAGATAAGTACTTAATTAAGCTAATTGAAACTGTTTTCCACATTAGCCTCAGTCCAGTCTCCAAGTCTCCAAACATGGTCTGCACTTCTGCAGGAACATTATAAAGTAATGTAGCTGAATGAAATTACGTACGGACCTTGACATAAAATTATGATATAAAAGGTAAATTATAATTTATAATAGCTCATCATAACATATATGCACAAGTGTATTTGAGCTTGGATAACCTTGTATATATCCTTATACATACATAATTATCTTACTAATATTATAAAATAACGTATGCCAGTGGCTGCACCACCACGTTTGTTTTTATCACCAACTTGGTTCACCAAAACCGTCACAGCTGAGCTCGTTTTAGTTACAGCTATGATACAAGATCACTCATAGACAGACAAACAGTGAGACGTCACATCTTATAATATGCTAGTTAATGCTCAGCGTGCTTTGAATAGCCCCATTATTTTCCCGTGTTCCCTTTCCTAACCTGCACGTAACAAATAACCAGTTTCATCGCTACCAGATGAATGTTATACTGTATAGAAACAATTACATGTTACAAGAACATATATTTATTTTTATATTTATACTAGCTGGCTTGGTGCGACTTCGTTCGCCTACCCTACCACAATAAAGTTACACTAGAAAAGTTTATATAGTCGTTAAGCTTTCTTAAATTTTCCGCACAACTTTATTTAATTATTTTTCCCTAAAAACTTTCTACAAAGTAACAGAAAAGTAAAAAAAAATGGACGATGGTAAAGTCATTCTCAAGTTATGGCTTGAACAAGGGAATGGATGGAATTCATTATTATATATAAAGATAGATAAATGGAATGCAAAATGATAATGTTGCCCTGTTTTTATGTTCTCACACCATTGCAATTAAACTGCTTAACATCAACAGCTATTGTCTCTATGCTATCACAATCAAGTATTATCTAGCCCATCACATCCAGTGCTGATGGCAAACTACATATTCAAATTTTAATACTCGGCTCACAGATGTGACGGTTCCTGCATGTTTTCCTTCCTGAATAATATCTGTGATTAAAACAGAGGTATATTATGTATGGGACTAATTTATAACGGCATCCCAATTATAAATATACAAATACAAAGCCATTTATTGCTGCATAAAGTAAAAATGTTAACATGACATTAAATTCATATTAAAAATTTATATTTAATTTAGTTGTTTCTATTTATTTATTCAGCGGCCCGAATACGGGCAAAGGCCTCCCCCAACTCCTCCCATTTTTTCCTATTACTAGCTGTCCTTCCCCATGTCACTCCTGACTCCTGTACTATGTCAAATTATAAATATTATTCATTAATTATGATTATGACAGAATAATAAAGATAGGGTTTGATTGATGTTGCAGGTTGCTATTACCAAGAGATGGTAATAGCAACCTGCAACATATTTGGATGACGCTGATATTTTTGGAATAGACAGAATAGGAAAAGTATTTATTTCACTTTTATTATGAATTGAATGTAAGTTGTTTCGTCGATAAAAAGTTACAAACAGAATGTTTCGGATAAGTAATTCTATTATCAAACTCAGATTATGACTAAAAAACAAATCGGAATAAAATGTTATATTATTATTTGTGCCGGTAGCATATTAATTTACAGAAAATATTTAACTGATAAACAGTGTTGCTGAACCTGCAGGCAAACAAAAGCTGGGTTCCACTTTATCATTTGGCTGAACTAATGAGTTTTCTTATCAAGAATTATTTATAGTAGTAATTACAAAATGAAGAGGTAGGAACATTATATGACTTATTTTTTCAGGTTATTGCAGAAGTATCCAGAAGCACTCGTGGTGTAGCATGTTTAGCCATTCTTAATCGATCGGCAAAGTTAAGCTACCACCGTCGTGGTCAGTACCTGGATGGGTCAGTACCTGGATGGGTGACCACCTAGTGGTATTTTAAATCAAGCGTTTCCATGCTGCGGAAGGCACGTAAAGCCGTTGGTCCTGGTTATCACTTAATTGTGATAGTCAGTAAACTAGTTGGATGCCTCTTAGGCGGCTTGACAAATTCCAACAGTAGGTGACCACTTGCCTACCTCCACTGATCCGCAGTGGGCATGCGTGGTGGAGTATTGCCCATTCCCTGTCACCCTCATTTGTGAAAGGAGGCCTGTGCTCAGCAGTGGGACATTATAGGCTGATGATGATGATGATCCAGAAACGTCTTGAGGTCTCAGACCATGTATAGGGTAAGTAATTTTGTTTGAATTATATTTTTTACTACAACCATTATGGTATTTCCATTATTGTTATCTTGAGAACAGAAGATTGCAGGTTTTATTTTTAATCTATTTTTATAAGAATTTAAAAAACTTTGAATGAAGAGAACCAGGGAACTTGGTATAAAAAAAAAACAAAGGTAGAAAAAAAAGGTACTACAAAGCAGGTACCTACCGACCTGTAAGTGTAAAGTGCACTGAAAATGTAAAACAAATAATAGTCTTCCTCCGTATGATATTTGTACTATATAAAGTATTGAAAATAAATAAATAAGTAATAAAAAATTAACTACATACGAAACAGGAAAAGTAATTTCGTTTAGGACTTACCTGGCAACCGAAACCAACGTAGTGTATTCAACACACAAGTAACAAATTAATATGTCCACAATTAAATTTTTCAAATATTACACATCGAAAAGTATTTCACTGTTTACGCACACAACTCTCCAGTATACAATAGTAGTCTTTGCACAACATTTCACGCATGCTATGGCAAGTAGGAACAAAAGCAAAATTCCATTTTTTTTATTGAAAACAGCGCCATCTAACATAACGCTAAGGAACAAAAATGTGATAAAATTATGGTGTTGCCATGGTAAAATATATTATTCTTATGCTGGGAGTTTCCTTTAGAATTAAAAAAATATAATCCAGAAATAAAATTATAATCACATGTTATTCTTATAGTAAATATAGAAAAACGACAGAATGTATAAATTAGAGCATAAAGAGGTTTTATAATCAGTAGAATAATGCAGAAGTTATATTTTGGTATATAAAATGTGCAAAATGTTGTATTGGTATGGGCACACTTGAATTGCAAATGGCTGACTGCGTGCGTGAGAGTGTAACATTCTGCACGTGCACAGTTATTTTCCTTTTGCAAATAAAGTTCTAGTTGTTTCGCAAGTGCATCCGCTTTCCACGTTGAGTTGAGCTGCCGTTCCTCCGTGTAGCTGTGCCACGTTACAATTCGTTCGTACGCTTGAGTTGAGTTGAGTTGTGTATCCTCCTCAGTGTGACGCCGTATTGTAAACATCATCAAGAACTTGTGAAGTTACTGTGAACTCTACGCATAGGCACTCTTTAGAGATTGGACCTGAAATTGCAAATAGTGAACAGTGAACTTCAACCATGTCACAAAACTCTTGTTGTGTACCTGGATGTGCTGTGGTTAGGAAAGACGGTAAGTACCTACCTTTTTATTATTCTGCCTTCATTTTATGCCAAACCTAAAGGGTTACACTCTATTATTTACTGTTTCACATATCCCCATATTTCAATTGTAATAGCTTCACAGTACACTAAATAACTAGTATACCGTGTAGAACGAGGACAAAGTCAATACATTCTGTATGAATTAATAATAAGTTTATTTATTTCCTTTATTGTTATTCTTATATTCTAAACTGTCTTCAAACATACACCAGGGAAACCAACCTGTAACCAATGTCATAGTACGACCTTTCATTTGATCTTTCCGTGGTTTAAATAACTGTTTACCCGATGTAAATAATTGGTAAATACTTGTATTGAGACCCTTCTTGATAATTTATAATGTGAAATATAATTTTCCCAAGTAGTTTGCTATAGCTATGCTGAGTTAATTATATAAAGTGGAGGACAGATAATTGAAAACACATAAACAAACATGTAAGACTTCATTGTTTAATGAAATGAAATAATTTATTCATTCAAATAGGCCTTCACAGGCTCTTATAAATAGTCAAACTCACTCTAATGCACGGTTCGGATGGTTGTTTTTGCTGAGCTGGCAATAAACTCAGCAATTACTCTTTTCAAAAACAAACTTAAATTTATGACATCAGATGTTTCCTGCAAGAGTGAGCACTACACCCAAGCATTTTTATCATTTAAATATTTGTTAACTGGTCGCGCGCACGACCAGACAAGAAAGACCTGCTAGAGTTAAAATTTATATGGAACAGTAACTAGCGGAGGGTTAATATGGTTGTAAGCCTTCTGTACTAAAGCGGCATTAATATGTTCCTAAAACTTTTGTGACAGTTTTAAAATTTCTGTAGGCATCTTATTATAAAATTGTACACTCAGTCCTAAAAATGAACCTTGCACTTTTTGGAGTCTATAAGCAGAGGTCACAAGTTTATGTTTATTTCTAGTACTAAAAGAGGGCATTAATTCTGATGTACAAATAATATGTTTGCATAAATATACTGCGATGCTACTGTGAGGATACCTATATGTTTAAACTTATCTCTGAGGGAAGCTCGAGAACTCATCAATAGCTTGCACTGCTTTTTTTGCAAAATAAAAAAGGTTCGAAGTAGATAAGCATAACACAATTTCTTTGTTAGAAATTATTTTTATGAATGTTTAGAAGAAATCAAATTTAATGTTGTATATATGTACCTTGTCTCAAGCTCCGCTGAATGTGGTATAGCTCCTCGAGTGACTGATTGAAGTACATATATTCATGAACATTTTAACCTGTTGGTTCTCGCGAGAGATGCGCATCCTATTATCACAATTTCATACTAAGCTTCCATAGTAATATGTATAATTGTAAATTTATAAAACTTGTTTAATAATAATCCAATCTAATATGAAATAAACTAAATTAATTAAAATTATAATTTCTAAAATAACTAACTGGTACCAATATAATTATAAATATATAATCTAAAATTATAATTAAACTAGCTAATTACCATTTAATGTTGCAATGACCTTGCAGGGCTCAAGTACATGTAAATAAATAAATTGAAATTAAATTGAAGTTACACACCTAATTGTTTCATGTTTTCAGGTGTGCCTCTACACCGTTTCCCGAATCCAGAGACAACTGCAGAGAAATTTAAAACTTGGATTTTAAGTATTGGTGGTGAAATAGCTACATTGCCACATCATACTATTTATGACAACAAACGTATCTGTCATAGACATTTTGAAGAAATTCATAAGTATCCAACTGGAAGACTGTCTAAATTGGCAATTCCAACACTGCATATCCCAGGTAATATTATTAATTGTTAAATATACAATGTGTAACAGATTTAGATGCTAAACCATTAAACAATTTGTCCAGAATCATTCTCTGAATCGATTTATGTAACTTTTAATAGATATTTAAAGTTACATAAATCAATTCAGTAGGTGATTCTGAACAAACCATTCAATGTTTTAGCATCCAAATCTGTTACATGTTGTATATATTCATAAATTAATTTATTTGATTGAAACAAATAGATCAATATTTATGACAAATTTTTAATATTATTCTAGATGTGCAATCACAATCACTTGGTGAAGCAATGGTGATGTCAACATCCAATATATCCCAAGGAAATCAATTACAAGAATCGGATTTTAACAGACCAGGTACCTATGTCTTTTATTATTAAAAATCGTTAATTCAATCAACCAAAAATTGTAAACCGGTATCAGGCACTTATGAATAGTAACTAAGAATATTTTATTTACAGGACATCAAAATGTACTACAACCTGACCAAACTCCATGCAGAGAAAGGAAAAGAAAAAAGACAACAAAACCAAAATGTATGTAAATAATTAATTTAACTTATTTAAGTAAAACGCTGAATTATTGAATTGCATAATTAAACTCGAATGGAGATTATTGGAGATCCAGGCCTCTAGGTCATAAACCAAAAATATACTTAATTTTACTTTTAAAATAATAATAATTTTAAAATCTTTCTTTTAATGTTTTTTTAAAGGTGTTAAATCTCTTTTTTAAAGTTTGATTGTTATTTGTTTAAAAGAAAAATAACTTGCTTTTCAGGTCCTCGTGTAACTTTGGCGCAACAGAAGGAATTTAAATCTGTTTTAAAGAAATTAAGAAAATGTGAAAGCGATAAGAATAGGTTTAAAGCAAAATACATGATGGCAAAAAAATTGAAAAAAACAACTGCATTTAATATAGTTTGTAAGAATATGACACACACAACAAAGCTATTTTGCCAAATGCAAGCCTCTCAGAGTGGCAAGAAAAAGAAAGGAAGGCGATTCACACTTGATGAAAAAATTTTGGCGTTGTCTCTATACAAGCCATCTCCTAAGGCATATCGCATACTTAGCAACATATGTGTTTTGCCAAGCAGAAGAACACTGCAAAATTTACTGCACAAAATAAATCTAAAAGCTGGGATCAATGACATAATATTTGAAAATTTGAAAAATAGAGTCACTAAAATGCCTAACAACTATAAATACTGTTCATTAACATTCGATGAGATGGCAATTGGAGCCGGCATTTCTTATGACAGAAGAAACGACAAAATATCAGGACTTGTTGACAATGGTGAAATAATTAAAAATGAATATTGCGATCATGTGTTGGTATTCATGATAAGAGGGATCGTAAAAAAATACAAGCAGCCTTTGGCGTTTTATTATTGCAGTGGAAGCACTAAAACAGTTGATTTAAAAAATCAGATACTTACGATAATTAAAAAAGTGCAAGAAACGGGACTGACAGTCGTGGCAACAGTATGTGACCAAGGCACCTCCAATGTGGCAGCTATAAACGCTTTACTAAAAGAAACGCGAGCAACATTTTTGCGCAGTGGACGGGAGTATAAAGAGGGTTTTTTCATAGTGAATAAGGATAAGATTTTCCCAATTTATGACCCGCCTCACCTCATAAAAGGGATTAGAAATAATCTAATGACAAAAGACCTCAAATTTACGATTAAAGGCCAAGAATGCAAGGCAAAATGGGAACACATTGTGAAGCTATATAATAGGTGCCCAGGATATAAAGGTGTAAAGCTAGTGCCTAAACTAACAGCCCAACACGTGTTGCCTGCATTAATCCCGAAAATGAGGGTTAAGCA
Source organism: Polyploca ridens (assembly GCA_951394255.1). Lineage (NCBI taxonomy): Eukaryota > Metazoa > Arthropoda > Insecta > Lepidoptera > Drepanidae > Polyploca > Polyploca ridens. Next base: position 2,825,775 of record OX596270.1, on the reverse strand, counting down.
CTGTACGCAGGTATTCAGTAAATCAGTTGGAGTAGCCCTTGGACTTATGGCAGGTAAGCAGTTTCTAAATTTTCAATTAATTAATTGTGAATGTATGAAAGTTACAGTTTTTCATTTGCTATCTGTAATTAATGTCAGGATCGTGACAATGTCAGTCAGTTTGTATACTCTACACTTGGCAGGCATATTGCCGATTGCAGTATGATCTTAGCACAAGCAAAAATTGTTAGTGGCAGTGACTACTTGCTCCACCATGGTATCTCGGCAAAATACAGCCTATGTGGTGACCCATTATTCAGTGGCGGATTTGCAGTCTTGGCCGCTCTAGTCTCAAGGCCATTAAGTACCAGCCACCCCTTTCTCAGTACCCATCATATAGACTACATAATGAATTTACTGTAGGAAATAATTTAAAATATATTGTATGATACATTACGTTATACATATTGATAAGTCGAGTTTGTCACAACACTAGCTCGACTCTCGCATCAGCGTGTCCCGTCACTAAAGGACTATTAACATTTTGACAGATCGAGATAAGATGGTTTCCCGCGTGTTTGGAAGAGTTCTATTATATGTGTCTATAATATTATTTTTAGGGCTTGTTTGATGTAAATAAGCTCAAACAATATGTAACATTATTATCTATATTTAATTCATAAAATGTATGAAAGTTATTTAGGAAGATTATTGTTATACGATGCGGTGGAGTACTGCCCGCTATAATATGCGCGAGCCTTTAGAATATTTAGGTATTTTGAGTTATTTCTTGATTTTTTTTCACGATTGGCCGCCCCTAATATTTGGCAACCCTAGGCCCGGGTCTACTGTGGCCTTAGGGCAAATGTGCCACTGCCATTATTTATTGCCGCGAACCACACCGAGATAGTTGTGTACATATATCTTTTCTCTTTTGCAGGATGTGGAGTTCTTGAAAAAGAAAGTACAGACACAGCAGATCTGCTCATGTTCTTTGACGATTTATTCGACAGCGTCAATGGCAGTTACAGCACGATAAGAGGAGGAAAAATCTACAGGACTGCAGTGACTCCAACCTCACCTCACCACAAATTGTGGGATTATAGTTTACCTATATTAAAATCAATGAAATTTATTAATGCCAATAACCAAGGAGTAGTGCCTTCGTTGGCAAGCTGGGTTAAAACAATAGAAGGTTTAAAATTAATTGTTAAACATTTAAATTCCAAAGGGATTAACTCTCTACTGCTGCGCAATTTTAATCAAGACGCATTGGAAAACTTTTTTGGGGCAATTAGAGCTCATGGGTGTAGCAATGTTATGCCCACGTCGTCTGCGTTTGAAGGAGCCTTCAAAACTTTATTAATCAATAATATTTCATCTTCACATTCAGTTGGATCAAACTGTGAAAAAGATGGTGGTGTGTGTCTCCAATCACTAAAATATTTTTTAGAAAACCCAGTAGACACTCACACAACTGAATGTGGAGATGAAATTGAAAGTGCTCATTTAAATTTAGAGATGATAAATACAGACGACCTATTACAGGGCCAAACTCCAATGCTTATTGAAAAATGCGCAGCAATAGGGTATTGCAGTGGGTGGATAGCACAACTTGCTAAAAAACATATTTATAAAAATTGTGTAACCTGCAGAAACCAAATGGAAACAGAAAAGCTAGAAAGTTTCCACGAATACATAAAGATGAAGGAATTTAGCAATAAAAAGTGGTTGTGCTATCCCACAAGAGCATTATTTGATTTCTTTGCCCAGGTAGAACATCTGTGTATAGAGATTTTAAAAGAGCACACCAATAAAATAAATATGTTGGTTTATATAAAATTAATTATAAGTATACATGTTAATGTATCATTTATTAGTTGTCCAGAACACAAAGATAATTTACGTAATTATTTAATAAATAAAAGCACTATGTTTTTCGTACACAATTGGTGCAAAGATGTCACTAATATTATCACTGGCAAAATTACCTTTTGGGATTTAAATGATAAAATGAAGGAAAAGGCTAATCAACACTACCTACATCATAAAGGGAGAAAAAGAAGAACACAAAATTATATTTTAAATGTTTAATGTTTTTGATAATAAATATAATTAGATAAAGACTGTTTTTTTCCTTTCCGAATGAGTTTTTTACTCATGATACCTCAGCGTTTTTCTCATGATACCTCTATGCTCCATTTACCTGTCAAATCGTGAACTGAAGGTTCATTCAAATTATCAACAGTTTGATAGCTATTTTGAGCATAGAGGTATCATGAGAAAAACGCTAATTTCAAATTATTCCTATTGACGTCATATGACATATAGATACGTACCTACTATATACCTATATACGTACCTATATTTGGTTCGTATAGTCGTTAGTTCTCTTAGCGGTATCCTAGATGGCGGTGCGTTAGACTATTTCCTAATATAAAAAAAAAAAAAGTGTTGCCTGTCTATAGCCAGTATACTATTGTAGTCTTTGATTTCACGATTGATTTGATAAAAAAATTGCAGCGAGTTATCTATTGTCGCTGGAAATATGACAAAAATGTGTTCCTTTTCACGAGGTTTCAAAGAATTGTTATTATGTTTTGTATTACTTGTTATTCTTAAAAAGGCGAAAACAATAAAACATATTTACATTTTGATTACATATTTTCCTAAAATACATTTTTAATGGAATGAGCGCAAAATATTTATGAATATCTCCAATATAACTTAATCTGTAATCTGATATCTGTGATCTCTATTATTAATTTTGACTATGGTCAAAATAATAGCGGCAACGAGCGGCAATTTGAATGTATATTTTCCATATATTTTCCGACAGCGCCCGCCGCGTTCCTTTAGATGGATGGATAGAACAATATACAAGTTTCTTGGATAGAACTGAATATAAAAAGGTTTCTGTTCTGTGACTGTGAACTTTGTTGGTGTTAAATAAATGTAGTACCTACTTATTCTCTGTAACGGTTCTTCGGCCTAAAGGGATCAACTTAGAAATTCAATAATCTCACCCAATCAGACTTAACCATATTATATAATTTTTTTCTCTCTCACCACGGCTTGTGGTACTATTCAATACATCTGTGGCATGTGAGCATAGATTATCCAAGTTCTTTGCATGTGAGTGACAACATGGTAGACATGCTCGGCGAGTTTCAACTTGAGGGTAGGTACTGTCCAAGAATCTTATACTGTCTAAAGTAGTACAGTATTACCTATTACTCAACTAATATGGCTTACCAATGCATGTACCTGCGCAGAAGATACATTTTCAAAGCGCGGGAAACGCTATTGGTCGGCAGCTGTTGCCATGTTTTGCCATGGCGTGACTTGCGAGTGAGACGGAACTAACAGCTGCAGTATATTATGAACCTTATAGTAGTGATATAATGTTGATTGTAAGTTTTAAGCATTCCTTCGTTAACCTTCGGGGCCATACATTATTTTCTGTGCGAACGAAGATTCACGACGCGCCATATCAGTTGGGACTACTGTAGCTAGCTAGCTAGGTGGGAAGTTAGTTATAGCTACGCTCCGTCTTGTATGCAAGCATGTCTGCACAGATTAGTTTGAGCAGGTAAGACTATGCGTGTGGACGGTAGGTAGCCCGTGCATGTCCGGAAGCGCGGTTTGTGTAATCGTTGACTTGTTGAAGATTAGACTGCATTTTTTAATTCAGCGTGTGATTCAAGCCGCGCTTCAGTACGGCAAAATAAGTACATGTGAATATGAAGGTGAATAAAAACCTACGTATTAATTAAATATCATTTATTGAAAATGTTAATTATCCAATATTGCGTTTTATTTTATAAAGTACTTTAGACATAGTGGTAATTATTGGTAACCCTTATAAATACGTATTTGAAAAATGGACAGCAGTAGTACCCAACCATAGATTAAAGTACCCAACTGATATGGCTTACCGATGTACCTGCGCAGAAGATACTTTTTGTACATTTTCAAAGCGCGGGAAACCGATATTGGTCGGCAGCTGCTGCCATATTAGCGCGCGCCGTGCGGAGGGGCGTGACTTGCGAGTGAGACGGAACTAACAGCTGCAGTGTATATGAACCTTATAGTAGTGCTCTAAGGTTGATTGTAAGTTTTAAGCATTCTTTCGTTAATCTTCGGAGCCATATTTTCTTTTCTGTGCGAACGAAGATTCACGAGACGCGCCTTAAAAGTTGGGTAATACTGTACCATTGCTTCTCATTTAATAGTCATAGATAATTTTAGTTAAAAAAATATACTACTATAGTAGCAAACAAGCATACGGCCCGCCTTATGGTAAGCGGTTACCGTAGCTTATGGACGCTTGCAACACCTAGGATATTTTATCACGCGTTGCCGGCCATGCAAAAATCTCTTCACACCATTGTTAAATCTGTTAATGCCGACGAAAATAGCTCAAAAAGTTAGGGATGATCTAAAACCATATCGCATGGCTTCAACCCTTAAGTTAGTATAGGTACCTACTTACTCACTGGGCTAAAATTTCCAACGTGTATACGTAGAAATCACGCAAATCCCAACCAAAAAATTAATTCAGTTAGATTATTAAAAATTATTGGACAAGCATTTTTTGCTTAAGAGGCCGTATGCTAAATTTTGCCGATTTCGCTGATTTACGTGATTTAACTGTTAAAATACTGTATTTCTGTAAGTTTTAATACAGAACATTAAAGATCATTTCAATTATTATCTAATAAACGAGCTACTTTTTTAATTTTATTATTTAATTTTGATCAATCGACATCAAACAGGCGGCTGTTTTTGAATTTTTGCTATAAGAGGTTTAGAATATCACATATTTACGAATCGTTTTGCTGTCTAAACAGTATGAAAAAAATACAGTTTATTGTTATGAAAGTCATCTATAAAATAAACGGAACACTTTTTACCACTTTAATATAATAATTTTGATTAAAAAAATATTTAACTTAGTAAATTTTTTGAGAAAATGGGCGAAGAATCGCTATCGATTTCGGCTACTTAGAACTCTCGTTCATTAAAATTATAACAACATAAATAAACTTCAGTTAATAAACAATCCATTTCCTGTAAAAAAAAAAAAAAATTAAAAAGTTCAATAGTTTGGCAATGAAAAATCTTTTAAAACAACCTAAATCTCGCATTATATAAAATAATGAAAATAAAAAGGTAGCTCATTCATTAGATCATAATTAAAATGATATTTTAGGTTGTGAATTTAAACTTGTAGAAATACAGTATTTTAACTGTAAAATCACGATTGTTAAATCACGTAAATCAGCGAAATCGGCAAAATTTGGCATACGGCCTCTTAACCAAATCATAAAAAAATTACAAAGATAAAGCGAGTGAATGTTCGGGAGTGGGTGCTCGTCACTTTAGAGTAAAAACCTCAACTGTACCATGTGACGTCACGCGGAACTTCAACACATGATATCTTCGCATTTTTTTGTTTAATTGACAAAAGAAAAAATACGTGTCTAATATTTTCTGATAATGTAAAAGACGGACTAAATAGTTTTTTTTAGGTCATCTAGCCTATTTCGGTTCAAAACTCAAGTTCAAAAAAGAATACAAAGTGGTTATACACTTTGGTTTCTTTGGCAGCCTGGGGAAGTATTTTTACCTTACTGAATACCACAGTCAAATAACTCTATGTTGTGTTCCCGCTCGTGAGTAAGGTCGCCAGAGCTCATTGGAGACCCGAGAAGGGTCGGTAACGCGTGAGTGGTACTACGTGTGTTGCTAGCGTCCAAAGAACTACGGCAACCGCTTACTAAAGCCATGTATTCACTGAGAATCAATTGTTAAAAACACTGTTACCGAAACAAATTAATATGTTTCTGAAACATGTGAAACTGTTACAGTAAATAAGTGTTTCAAGCATGTTTCTGTGCTCCCGATGGAATTGGAGAGCACCGAAACAAATCAGTTATGCAACAGCTGTATACAAGTGTGGACGTGTTTCAGTTGTTTATAAACATGGCGGTAGTGTGGGACCACGTTTTGCCTTCTCAACAAATAGTTCCTATCCCACCATCTTTTTTTGTTTTCGACTAGCCGTTGCCAAATAAATATACGCGGCACTTAACAACACTACTTCCTCAGGCGACATATTTGAATCAACTGAGATGTTGGTTTAAGGCGATGATAGCTCAGTGGTAGTGACGTCGGATACGGAGACGAAGGTCCCGGTTTCGAATCCTACAATGAGCTTGAGCTTTCGGTGAAGGAAAACATCGTGAGGAAATCGGTGGTAGGGTACTTTGTAGTACTCGCCTGACTGGCTACCACCCTCAAGTTGCAAATCTGGTGCCAAGCACCTTTCGGTGTTCCGACAGCTGCACTTGGGAGCCAGCTCCTTCTAGGCTTAGTGTGCTTAGTTTGCTTTCCTCCGCATCATTAGTTACCATGGTGAGATTTCGGTCAAACACAGGCCTATAAATAGTAAAAAATTAAAATGTGACGGCCAAGATCCCGAAACATTGTTTCTGAAATTCTACGTGTTGTTTCAGAAACTTTGTATCTGAAACATGTGTCTCAGTAAATATATGGCTTAAGTGTAAAAAATACAATGCAATAAAGTTGTCATGGATAATTGGACTGTTTTACAAAAAACTTAAACCGACTTCATAGTACACTAAGAAGTAATCAAATCCTGATCTGATGACAATGGGACCAAACGGGAAGAGTGCCCTTTCAAATAAAAAAAGAATTTTCCAAATCGGTTAATAAATGACGGGGTAACAAACATAAAAAAAGAACATTGATAACCTCCTTCTTTTTTTGAAGTCGGTTAAAAATTAAAAACATTTCAGGCAGTCGTATGAAGTAATAAATAACACAATAGTTTATTATTTGTTTATATTAGTATATACAAGTGTATGTAGGTGTAGGTATGTAGTGTATCAACAAGCGAGCAGGTCCCCCACGGCCCGCGCGCCTCCCTCGCTGGCCCAGTACACGCCCCCGCACCCACTAATAAGGCCCCACACGTACGGCGTGAAGAACTCCTCAGGCCTTTCCTCTTCCACGTACCGGAACTTTAGGTCGGGAAATTTCTGGAAACAACAATTATATGACTAATTGTGTGGGTTTTACCAGATTTTTATATTTATTTATTTTCGCAATATTTGGTATTGATGAACGTTTGCATGCATTCGTCACTAGGGTTGCCAGATCTTAAAACCTAAAGCCGGACTCTGCGCTTAATTTGGCCCTTAAAGCCGAACATACCTTTTTTAAAGCCGGACATATGCTATAAAAGCCGGACATATACTCTAAAAGCTGGACAATATTAAATAAGTACATGATAAAAAAAAACTCAATAAGGAGTTTACTATGCATAGTTTTATAGAGTTGGTGAAAATACCTGTCAAATCATGTACATAAGGTTCATATTAGTTCGAATTAACAACAGTTTGACAGGTATTTTCAAACAAACTCTATGGAAAAAAAACTCCCCATTACTTATTTAAATTATTTATTATTTACTCATTAATCACGTAATTAACAAGCTTATCTAACACGAGTATGAAAATTAAGTCTTGGGCAGCCTGACAGAAGCCGGACGCGTAAATATTTGGCCGGACACGACCGTAAAAAGCCAACCTGGCAACCCTAATTGGGACACCATCTATGATTATATTTTTTGTACCTGTATTTTTAATATTAGCACAGAATAAATAATATACTACTACAAGTATTACTGTGTCTTGCTTGTGATCAAATAAATCAAATAATATTACCTTTAACCTATCGCTAGACCATTGCTCGGCCCCCTTCTTGATACACTGCAGTACTTCTGTTACCCCTAAGTCACCGCCCGCGCCTTCTTGTACCCTTTGCAAGCGCGTTGAGAAGTACCCTATTACCTGTCATCAAGAAAAACAAAATATTAAATATTATTTATTATGTTAACTATAAATTTGTATGGGAGAAATTAGTACCATGAGTTTTCCGCTAGAGGCGCGTTTCCTAACGTCAATTTTTTACACTCGGGGTAACGTTGTCTATGAGTTTACAACTGACTAACACGGTGATTCCCAAAAAGTTACATAACAAAGATACGGTGAAAATTTTGGATAATACAGGTTGTTTTTTGGGCGGCGACAAGCGACCCAGGAGCGGTAGTACAAAATATATATTCCCCAAAAATGGACTTAATTCCATTAAATATTGTAAATATGTTGAGAAATACCTTATTCAATTTGAAATAAAATTACTGCAAAGTATGGTTGCTAGGCACGTGCACTGACTAGAGCTAGGCGCAAGCCGCCATCGCCCCACCCCTTTACTCCCGTTGAGTATTATGTCTGCATTTTAGCTTATTACATGACTTTCAAAATTTTAATTTTTTTATTTTTAGTATTAAAAAAAAATAAAGTATTTTTTTTATATTTTTTTTAGCACCAGTATCATTTGTATTATCGACCCTGAGTCGCTCGTCGCTGACCAAAACAACAACCTGTATAATCTGTGCCATCCAAATCCGCAACTAGTCAGCGCTTTTGCACTGATTTCGAACATTAAGGACCAATCACTGTCCAGTGTGTCATTGACTTAGCCAATCAGAGCGCACTGCCGGTGGTGGGGAATTGGCGGAATAAATTTCAAACAAAATGAACGTCATTGCGCTTCTTTGGATTAAAATGTTAGATTAGACCAACGAAAAGTCCAAAAACAAAACCGAGAAATAAAGCGTATCTGTCGACGGACAGTAGCGGATCTAGGAGAGGAGAAGGGGGGTAGGCTAAAGATCTCAAGTCCCTCTAAAGCATCAGAGTCCTCCCTAGATAAATTTCGATAAAGGCCTCAGTTTGGCCAATCCCATTAGAACCGAAATAGCAATAGGGATGTTGCCTGGATAAAAATATAATAATTCTAATTAGTCCGCCGGTTAGATTATCAAAAAATATTGGACAGGTATTTTTTGCTTTATTAAATCATTAACAATTGACGAAGATAAAGCGCGACTAAGTTCGGGAGTGGGGGCTCGTGACGTCACTTGTTACTAAAAAGTGTACCACACCGTGACGTCACGCGGAACTTCAACACACGATATCTTCGTATTTTTTTGTTTAATTTACAAAAGAAAAAATACGTGTCTAATATTTTTTGATAATGTAAATGACGGACTAATTAGTTTTTTTCAGGAAAGTAGCCTATTGAAAACTCATTTTCACAATACAGTTGGTACTGACCATCTCTATATTCTGCGTGATATGATGGTGCTGGTGCATCTGGAACAGCTGTCGCTTGTGTAGCAGTGCGTACACCATGTTCAGGTTGTTCACCAGCTGGTGCGAGAGGCAAGAGTTGATGATCTCCAGGAGCATGCGGAGCACCTCGTCTAATACGCCTATGTGGTCCATCTGGGAAGGAGGTTAAAGTATTTAAGAGTTATTTGCGTTACATATACAAATATAGGTCGTTTAACTAAAGCCTAAAATTGCATATGAGTACTGTGAACGTTCACAGTACAGTATTACCCAACTGATATGGCGCGTCGTGAATCTTCGTTCGCACAGAAAAGAAAGTATGGCCCCGAAGATTAACGAAAGAATGCTTAAAACTTATAAACAACCTTAGATCACTACTATAAGGTTCAACTGCAGCTGTTAGTTCCGTCTCACTCGCAAGTTACGCCCCTCCGCACGGCGCGCGCTAACATGGCGGCAGCTGCCGACCAATAACGTTTCCCGCTCTTTGAAAATGTATCTTCTGCGCAGGTACATCGGTAAGCCATATTAATTGGGTTCTACTGTACTTATATGCAATTTGACGATACAGTATGTTCTTACATTATTGCTTCACGCTATAAGTCAGTAAATTCTAATGGACGAATGCAAACAAGACCCCTACAGGATAAAATTTGAACCAGTGCGAATTTTTTTTTTCGGTATCAGTTATAGAACATGTATCCATCAATTGTTAAAAAAAAATTATGAATATTCTAACTGTTACTCACAATTTCTTCTGTCTTTTCTTCGGCATGATGTGGTAATTCCAATGTATTTATATCGCCACCTACAATTAAAATTTATATAAGGTCCTAATAAATTAGTGAACTTCCTCTTGAGGGATGAATGTATAAGTCATTAGTAATCAATAAATAATATTAGAAAAATAATCCGTGGGATTTATTTTCTTAGATAAATGGTTAAATTAATACTTTGTACTGATATTAAATTCAATTTCGGAATTTTGTTTTTTTCCCACGGATTATTTTATGATTACTAATGACCTATACATTCATCCCTCAAGAGGAAATTCACTAATTTATTAGGACATAATATAAATAAATAAATAATAAATATCCTGGGACATTCCTCACACACTGTCATCTGATCCCAAACTAAGCAGAGCTTGTACTATGGAAACCAGATAACTGATATAATACATGTACTACTTTTTGTTTGTAAGTACATACTTAATATACATAATTACACCCAGACTCAGGACATGCAGACATGTTCATGCACACAAAAGCATGTCCTGTGTGGGAATCGAAACCACGACCTACGGCGCGATAGGTGGAATCTTAACCAACTGGCTCGTCAGAAAGAAAATAGAATAGAATTAGAAAGTCGCATACCTTCTATTTCACTACATAACCTCGCTCTTCTCTTTGTCAACGTCTCGAACAGCGATATTAGCCTCTGGGCCACGTATGGATGTAGATTTCTAAATTCACCTGAAAATTTAACATTTATTATAGCTATAGTATTATTTACGCTAATAAGGTAGCGAACAAGCGTAAGGCCCATCTGATGGTAAGCGGTTACCGTAGCCTATAGACGCTTGCAATACCAGGGGTATCATTTGCGCGTTGCCGACCCTGAAAAAATGCCTTCAAGCCTTGAAGAATCCCAGTTAATCGAAGATTTATACCTAGATGTATTGTTTGAAAATCCTTTTTTTGTGTAATTGTACCATTTATTCAATTTAGTCCTCAGAAGGGCACTTATGAAGGTCACATAACACAAGGGATAGTAATAGAACCTCACACGACAGGCCCAGCCTAGTGTGAGGTTCTTAAGAAAATATGTAATGGTATGTGCTGATTATTAATAAATTATTATTATTATTACATTTACTGAAGTTGCCACCAGTTCAGAATGTTTGTGTCTGGAAACAAATGTTTCGGGTCTGGGTTTGTGTACCATATCAGATTTATACAAATACTAGCTGTCCCCCGCGGTTTCACCCACGTTCCTGGGATAAAAAGTAGCCTATGTCCTTCTCCATACCATAGGCTATCTGCATGCCAAAATTCATAGCGATCGGTTCAGCGGTTTAGGCGTGAAAGCGTAACAAACAAACGAACAGAGTTACTTTCGCATTTATAATATTAGTTAGGATAGTTATAGGTTTTTAGTTAGGATATTTGAATAAGAAGTGGAATGTTTTGTAGGATAGTGGTGGTACGATAATAGGAGGCTGTAAGTAGGATAATCGGAAGTTCTACGTAGGATTTTTATACGTTAGATGTAGTTAGAATTTGGAGGTAACGAAGATAATGGTGATATTTTACTGCTGGCCGCATAAATAAGCTTAGAGTCACTCAGCGAGCTATGGAACGAGCTATGCTCGGAATTTCTCTACGTGATAGGGTCCGTAATGAGGACATTCGTAGGAGAACGAAAACGACGGACATAGCTCAAAGAGTTAGTAAGCTGAAGTGGCAATGGGCAGGCCACAGCGCTCGAACAGCCGATAACCGATGGGGAAGAAAGGTTCTCGAGTGGCGACCACGTGTTGGAAAGCGCCGAGCGGGACGACCTCCCACCAGGTGGAGCGACGACCTGGTCAGAGTCGCTGGGCGCCGCTGGATGCAAGCGGCACAGAACCGTTCGAAGTGGAAATCAATGGGGGAGGCCTATGTTCAGCAGTGGACATCCATGGGCTGATATGATGATGAAGATAATGGTCACTACCAGAATATTTTTTTTTGGAAGACATTTACGTTAGTTAGAATTTAAGAATAAGGAAGAGGATTAGTAGATTAGTAGCCAATTATTTGACTGAAGTAGACGGTAATAGAAGAATAACAGTAAAGTAGGATTCTCCTACTTAGTTTTCCTGTATTTTCATGTGGTGTTATGTTACAGTATTACCCAACTGATATGGCGCGTCGTGAATCTTCGTTCGCACAGAAAAGAAAGTATGGCCCCGAAGATTAGCGAAGGAATGCTTAAAACTTACAATCAACCTTAAATCACTACTATAAGGTTCATAATACGCTGCAGCTGTTAGTTCCGTCTCACTCGCAAGTCACGCCCCTCCACACGGCGGCAGTTGCCGAGCATTTCCAGCGCTTTGAAAATCTATCTTCTGCGCATGTATATCGGTAAGCCATATCAGTTGGGTACTACTGTACAAACATACGCAATTCGATTCTATAGGCTACACAGTAGTTGGAGGTAGGGTAGGGTTGTAGGAGACACTCACAGCTCATATTAGCGATGGCGGCTAGACAGTTAGTGTGTAGATACTTGTCGCGAACCCGCGCCATGTTATATTGCAGCGCGCGCACTATCACTAACACCATCAGTCCGCCGAGGGATATCTCAGATATAGACCGCTCCGTGTACCATGTTAGATTTTTTAACATCTGTGGACAAATGTATATCAAAATACAATTAAAATTACATCACGAATATCATGATACTTCATAATCTTGAAGTGAATTCACATATTCAAAAGTGAAATAAGTTTAATCAAAATAATTCAATAATGCCCAATTAATCTAGACTTCTAGCTTTTAAGAAGTGAAAGGTATAATTGATACTATGAAGTAAGATAATTGGAAGTTGAAAGTAGGATAACTAGAAGCCGGGTGTAGGATAATTATGGTTTGTAAAATATAGCTTGATACCTGCGACAGTTGTTTGAGTCATATGAAAATTAACCTTATAACTTTACAATAAGGTTCATCTGTGGTTGATTTTATGATAATACAGATAAACCTTATGCTAAAGCCATAAGGTTAATTTTTTATATGACTCAAACAACTGTCGCAGAGATCAATGTATCTTTTTTTTAGTGTAGGAAGAAAGTTTCATAATTGGAAGTGGGATGTAGGATAGTTTGAATTTGAAGGTAGCAAAGAGAACAGTAGCTATATAAGCGGAGCACATTGTGGAGTACGTGCTCCAAAGGGTCAAGTACACGCCGTGGGTGTACAAACTGTACAACGTCAACTTCATGGCGTTCTTGGTGGGATTTCCAACGTGTTGTCTGCTCGTCTTGGTGGAATACATTTGGCCGTGGTGTTACGTTGATTCCGGGGAAAAGTGCCACATAATCGCTGATGGTGGGTTATACTTTTCAAGTTATTTTGACCAATATACTATTAATCTTTAATTTAATAAGTTCATTACTTTGGGCATTTAATATAGATACAATTTGCTTTTTACAGCAAATCATTATTATTATATTATATATTTCAGAAGATATCACAGATTTTTTTTGTTCTTTGTTTTATGTGGGAGTGAATAAATGTTTATTATTATTATTATTATATAAAATGCCCAAAAAACTGCATTCGCGATACCGTGCCCGGGCGGCGCGCGTGCAATGACACCAAATTAGTACCTATATTGCACCCGGGCGACGCCGGAGCTAGTTATTACTATACTCACAATTAAATGTACATTCTTGATGAGGGCGTCGTCTTCGGTCAGTAAAAGTAGAACTATCAGCGACATGTATATGTGATGTGAATTGTTGTCTGGCGCGTTGTATAATACTTGCAGGATTGGTACTATCTGTAACAAATGTATTAATTATAGGTCTATACAGGTGCTGCCTGTAGTGGCTGCCACACATGTCATACTTGTGAACTAGTGCTGCTTGTTGTGGCTGCCACACATGTCATACGGATATGCTACACGGAGGTAAAACGGGCTTTTTTTTACTGAAAGGACATAATAAAAAAAATCTATATATGAATATGTGAAGAGTAATCTTTAGAGCCATTTTTAAGAATAATGCGTGCACGTGAGTGTGCGGTTTGGCATATTTTTTTTGATAAATGTACTACCATTATATTTTTGTTTGACTTTTAGCGTAAATACATGTGACTTGTGAATTTATGACATAATTTACATTTGATTTTATTTATTTGTATTTAATAATCCGGCTCGAAGGACCAATTCTATGTTCTCCACATTAATAAAAGTAGCTAGGTCCCTGGTGTTGGATCGAGAACATAGAAAAAGACTGTAAAATATAGTTTACACGTTTATTCATATTTTATAGAAATGCGGAAAGATTGAAGCTAGAACACTTACTCCATCTTTTTTTTTTTTTTTTGATTTTTTTTTGTACATGTTGAACCAGATATTTAAATACGCGAGAATATCTGGTGACCTCCACACTAGGCAACGCCTGTATCGTGGAGACCAGGATACGTTTAGTCTATAAAGATAGTATTTTCCTCAGCTGACATTATAAAATGGAAATATAAAAATTAATTTAATACATTACAATAGAAAATAAAAAATAAAGCAAACCAAAAATAAAACAAAATAAAACATAGAATAATAATATTTCAAGCATGTAATCTACGATATTATACATACGCAAATCGAGTTATTGCCAAATCATTAGTTTTTCCGTTTCAACGTAACTACGTGTTAAAAGCCATGTTTGAACAATACGTTTTGCCTGTCGAACTGGTAAACACTTGAGTTCTTTGTCACATTGCATATTTACATTGTTATATATGCGCGTTCTTATGGATTCGCCAAAACGCTGAGCAAATGTAGTGGAAACTGGAGTATTCGGAAGCCTGTAAACTCTTCGTTTTACTAGGTCATCATAGTTCTTAAGACCAAATACTGACTTGTGCATAGACAAAAATGTTTTTAAAATGAACAACTGACGGACGCTGAGCACACCACTTTCTTTGTACACATCGCATGTCAAAGTCAAAGTCAAAGTCAAAGCCATTTATTCAATTTAGGCCCCAGAAGGGCACTTATGAAGGTCAAATTTACTGAAGTTACCACCACCATGTGGAGAACATACGGGGTTTATTTAACATTACTTTAAGAACAGAGCATTGAGCCCTTTCAGCCTGTATTATGGTAGATTTTGCGGCAGAACCCCAGATGGCGATGTAATACATGATAAGGGATTGACAGAGTGCAAAGTCTTGCAAAATCTTGTATCATAATAAATGTTATTACTATTTTTAATACAGCAACACCAAAGTTGGTTGGATACCCTGAAGTGACTTTGGTCATAAACAAATATGACTTCGAATGTTGAATACTAGTTTTTTTTTTTTTATACTACTTAGGTAGCAAACAAGCATACGGCCCGCCTGATGGTAAGCGGCTACCGCAGCCTATGGACGCTTGCAACACCATTATAATTAGAATGGTATAAAGTGAACAACATTGTATATAAAACTCACCAAATGTTCTAAATGTGTTCCAGTGGTGACGTGCCGCCTGTAAGCCTTGCACGAGTGCAGCATCAGGTACACCAGCAGCGTCGAGTGCTCGCACCCCGTCGTCGCGCACAACGCTTTGTGAAGCTACATTATAATAATGTTTATTGCATTAAAGTTCACTTGTAAATCAGTGGAGTTCCATGCTAGGAAAGGAAATAAATAAAACTGAAAATAAAAATACAGGGTTGCTGGTAACTCCATGTATTCTTTGCAGGGTGATTAAGCAGCTGAAATGCAACAAACTTAATTCCATAAGCTCTTTCTGAGCTCTCGAGCAATTTTGGGAAGAAATCGAAAAAAATATTTAGACGGGCCAATTGGTGCAGTTGGTTAAGATTCACCTTACGCGCCGCAGGTCGTGGGTTCGAATCCTACAATGAGCTTTCGGTGAAGGAAAATATCGTGAGGTAACCATAGCACGGTGGTAGGGTACTTTGCAATACCCATCTGGCTGGCTACCACCCTCAAGTTGAAAATCCGACGTCACTACTCACTACCACTGAGCTATACAGCCTTTGTCCTGTTTTTAGTGATGATTTCAAACTGTTAAGTATTACTTACAGCAGCCATATCTATCCGTGGCGGTGTGACTTGTGATCCTGACGTTGATTCCCTCTGTGGTGTTGTTGAAGATGTTTCTGTAACAATAATCAGCCTCTGTAGTGTACTATAATATTAAGAGGGCGGTGGATGCCACACGAGTCGTACTTGTGAACAGGTGCTGCTTGTAGTGGCTGCCACACGCGTCGTACTTGTGAATCAGTGCTGCTTGGGGTGGCTGCCACACACGTGATACTTGTGAAATAGTGCTGTTTGTGGTGGTAGCCCCATGCATCATACTTGTGAACCAGTGCTGCTTGAGGTGGCTGCCACACGCGTCATACTTGTGAACTAATGCTGCTTGTGGTGGCCGCCACACGAGTCATACTTGTGAACCAGTGCTGCTTGTAGTGGCAGCCACACGCGTCATACTTGTGCTCAGGCGCTGCTCTATGCGAGCCTACTATTTAGTAGTCATAAAGCATAGCGTTTTTTCTCTCAAAATGCAGCTCGAATGGGGAAGTACCTCCACCTTACAGAATACCGCAGCCAAATAACTGTATGTTGTGTTCCTGCGTGTAAAGTCACCAGAGCTCGTCGGGGAGGAGTGAAGAGTCGGCAACGCGTAAGCAACCGCTTACTATCAGGCGGGCCGTATACTTACTAAACAACTAAACTCACCAGCACTATCCTCACAGCACAAAAGCGCGTTTCTATACAAGTTATCTTCATTCATACAATGGTTGGCGAGCGCTAGCAGAAGTAAGCACGACTGGTTTGCTACAGGGTGTTCCCGCCTCAATCTGTCGAGTAACTCATGCCTATCTAGAGGGGGATGTGTGTATATTGTCTGACGAGATGCTGACGTGAATGTCAGCATGTTCCATATGCCGGCTGTGGAAAATGTAGCTTATATTAATATACGTAAGTTTCAAAGTCGAAGGGAATTTGGGAAGCTAATGAAGTTATACCCTCATTAATTCATTCCTACTATCCTAACTTAATCCTAACTAATATTATAAATGCGAAAGTGAGTTTGTTTGTTACGCCTTCATGCCTCAACGGATCATCATGAAATTTGGCATGCAGATAGCCTATGGTATGGAGAAGGACATGGGCTACTTTTTATCCCGGAAACGCGGGTGAAACCGTGGGTGACACCTAGCAATATTATGAATGTGAAAATTTGTATGGATAAGCTTTGTGAATATTTTTTTTTTTTTTACTGTTTATAGGCCTGTGTTTGACTGCAATCTCACCATGGTAAGTGATGATGCGGCCGAAGGTGGTAAGCACACAAAGCCTAGAAGGAACTGGCTCTCAAGTGCAGCTATCGGAACACACCGAAAGGTGCTTGGCGACAGATTTTCAACTTGAGGGTGGTAGCCAGCCAGGCGGGTACTACAAAGTACCCTACCACCGTGCTATGGTTTCCTCACGATGTTTTCCTTCACCGAAAGCTCAAGCTCATTGTAGGATTCGAACCCGGGACCTTCATCTCGGTATCCGACGTCACTACCACTGAGCTATCATCGCCTTACATATATACGACTTACGAATATAATAAGTTTGTAAGGACCATTTGTACAGAACAATTATATCAGACATTCACTTCGATAGCAAGTATTATCTTAAAGTAATATACTATTAATATGTATTAAATTCAAAACTAATTTTGTGTGACGTGTATTTGGAGTAAAACGCGGGGCACAGCAAAAAATAACTAAATATAAAAAAGTTATTTAAAAAAAAAAAACGTCTTCACAATACACTAAAAAGGATAAAATAACTCTAATCTGACACTGATTTGAAGTCAGCGAAATTTTCAATGGAATACGTCGTGCTCTTTCGCTGACTTCAAATCAGTGTCAGATTGTTTTTCTTAAATGCACTAGAATTTGACCAAGGTTTTGAGATGTTTTTCCTTTGACACCACACCCGTAGTTCGTATCAATAAGCCAGGCAGTCACACATATTTGTCCATATCTTGAAAACTACTGAACCGATTTTGATGAAACATGCACTGTTCCCAAAGTTAAAGTAAATGTAAACCAATAAAAAAATAATGGTTACATACATACATACACCTATGAAATTTTGTATATTTGTTTGGAAGCCCTAATAGATTATCATATGTGAATATATTGCAGTTCCAATAATATTTATTTTATTTATTTATTTATTATACATACATAATATATACATACATACGTGTCGAATTGATAATCTCCTTTTTTTGAAGTCGATTAATAAGCTCTGTATACTCACAAGCGAGGTTAATAAGCAAGCTGCCGCCGCCCGCGCCGCTTGCCAGCAAGCTGGGCGGCGCGGCGCTCATGCTGCACAGGTTCACCAACAATGCACGGACCAGGAGCGGGGCGTGCATGCCATACCGACCTTGGAAGAGGGTCCTGTAACAATATAATTATATTAATACTTGAAAATAATATATTGGGTGACTGGTAATTAGTAAACGATACTTAGACACATGATTGTACAGTAGTACCCAACTGATATGGCTTACCGATGTACCTGCGCAGAAGATACATTTTCAAAGCGCAGGAAACGCTATTGGCCGACATTTGCCGTCATGTTAGCGCGCGCCGTGCGGAGGGGCGTGACTTGTGAGTGAGACGGAACAGCTGCAGTGTATTATGAAACTCATAGTAGTGATCTAAGGTTGATTGTAAGTTTTAAGCATTCTTTCGTTAATCTTCGGGGCCATACTTTATTTTCTGTGCGAACGAAAATTCACGACGCGCCATATAAGTTGGGTACTACTGTAACCGACTTTGATTGCGACTAAATTTACGTTGAAAACAGTCACTGAACTAATTTGACAGGACTAAATTTCTTACATTCTTTTCTTATATACTTCGTTAGAAAGAGATATAGCGAGACTAAATTAGTTTAGTTGTGAACAACAGAATCAGCAACAATGCGACATTAAATAAAACCACGTAAACATATACGAACAACTTTTACTACTCTGGTTAAGATTCCACCAATCGCGTCGCAGGTCGTGGGTTCGATTCCCACTCAGGACTTACATTTGTGTGCATGAACATATCTATATGTCCTGAGTCTGGGTGTAATTATGTATATTAAGTATGCATTTACAAACAAAAAGTATTATATCAGTTATCTGGTTTCCATAGTACAAGCTCTGCTTAGTTTGGGATCAGATGACCGTGTGTGAGGAATGTCCCGGGATATTTGTTATTATTTAATAATAATAATTTATTGTGAAATTCTAAAATATTTTACATAGTTTGTTGGTCCACAAACTAGGATAACCTGTATCTTGTGGACCACCTTCCGGTGAAACATTTAAAAAGACAAAGAAAGTTACAATGATAAAAATAAAAGTAAAAACAACATAAACGATACCTATATATAACATGCTAAATGTAGTTACACTTTATCTCTAGCGCGGCTACCTGGCCTACGACACAAGTCTTGGGATCAGATTAGATTTTTGAGTATTTATTTATTTATTAACACAAAAATGATATGACGTACCTGTATATAAGCGAGGTATCGACTAGCCTCGCTTGGCCGTGAACTCCGGCGAACATATACACAGACATTAGCACCAGCACTGTGTTTATACACTCCAAGTGTAAGTAGTATGTGTTGTCACTGCAAAGAGAAATTATGATTAATTGACAATTACATATTTCAATTCAATTCAATTCAATCATTTATTGCATCACATTAATATATACACAACACACACAGTTAAAAGTAGGTAGGTATACACATGTGGCCTCATCTAGGGCATTGTAATACACAAAAATAAAACAAGCACACAGATAAATAACCTAAGGTAATATAATATAATAATAATTACTTAGATGCACCGACATTCCAAGAAATCTGTCTAAAAAAAAAAACATCTAGCAAATAATAACACTTTTTTATCAATATGTCTTCTAAGTTCTTCTCAAAATGTATAATCTTCATTTATGTCTTTTATGATATTTGGGATATGATTGTAAATTTTTACTGCCATAATATTTGGGCCGGAGCTATGCATTTTTAACTTAGAGCTTGGAAGTATTAATTTATGTCGAAATCTAGTATGGTCACGATTCGGTTGGTCAGCTTGTTTATTGAAAAAATTCGGGTATTTTTTCACAAATTTGCAGATCTCAAGAATGTATATTGATGTCAGAGTAAAAATTTTATGAGACTTGAAATGCGGATGGCAACTTTCAGGAACTCAAATATTTACAAGTGCGCGGATGCACTTCTTTTGTACTATAAATAGGTCGTCCGCTTCGACGCTATTTCCCCATTGTATAATACCATACCGGAGCCAGGAATAAGCGTAAGCATAGTAAGCCACGAATGCAGTTTTTATATCAGTAGTCTTTCTGAGCTCTCTGATTGCATAGACCAAACTGGATAGTTTCGTCTTTACTTTTTGTATATGCGATTTCCAGTTTATGTTAGTATCAATGTTCAATCCTAATAATGTCATTGTATTCATTTTCTATTATTTGTAGAGAAAGAAACTGAATCCTGAATTTTACTCAATATTTGCGTTGCGCTTTGAACCGATAAATCTAAAACCTATATTATATTTATAGTACACATGTATCATTGTAATACATGTGTGCAAAGTTGGTTCAATTATCAATACACACGCGTGTCATACGATGTTTTTCAACACACTTGCGAGGTGACCACGTAAAGTTCTCATAATTACGATCAACTTTTACTATGGGATCAACTTAGAAATCGCAAAAAAAATTACAGCTTTTCATACATTTTCTCCGATGAGACATATTATACCTTTTGTATGAAAAGCTGTATTTTTTTTTGCGATTTCGAAGTTGGTCCCATAGTAAAAGTTGATCGTATTTATGAGTACTGCACGAGGTTTCATTTATTGTCGTATTGTCGTATCCACCCCGTATAAAGACAGACTCGTGAGGACTACAGCTCACAGGCCAGTAATTATACTGTGATAAGATAAACTCCAAAAAGCAAGTTTTTGTAAAAAAAAATATACAAGTTTTTTATGGTGACTGTACTTTTTATCTGCACTTGCATCGTCATCCAATAAACTAATGTATACCAAATATCAGCTGGGAAGTCGGCCAAATTCAACTTGCAAGATTCCATTACTGACACCGGACAGGTGAAACTAAATAAAAGCTTGTAAAAAGCAATAATTTATAACTCACGTCATAGGCACATCAATGATGAGTCCAATCAGAGCGTCGACGAGCATTTCAACTCTGCTCTCTCCACCAATCAGCTTCGGCGAGGCTTGCGGCTGTTCCGCGCCCTCCGGGGTAGGGAGGGGGGAGTCGCTTTGTGACTGGGAGTTATTAAAGAGATGTAGCCTGACAGAATACCGCACACAAATAACATTATGTTGTGTTCCTGCGCGTGAGTAAGCGTGCCAGAGCTCATCGGGTGGTGGACGCTGAGTGATGCCTTCCATCGTTCATATGGCTACGGTAACCGCTTACCATCAGGCGGCCCGTTATTTATCTCGTATGGAAGGACGGACAGTGGAGGCTTAGTAATAGGGTCCCGTTTGGCACTCTCTGGGTACGGATCTCTAAAAACCGGCCAAGGGCTAGTCCGACTCACACGGAGTGTTCCGTACAATAATTATAGTTTTAACTAACTGATCTTTGCTATGAAATGAATAGTAGGCACAACAAAAACCACGTTTCTTGTATGGTCCCTTTAATTTTAATTTCATTTTTAACCGACTTCAAAAAAAGGAAGATGTTAGATAGATAGATAGATAACTCTTTATTGTACAAAAGTATGTAAACAGAGTATAAAAATAAATGCTTACAATTAAAGAAATTACTGTAAGTACAATAGGCGGTCTTATCGCTAAAAAGCGATCTCTTCCAGACAATCTTAGGATGGAGAGGAATTTAGAAACGTTATTAGACGGTGGTGTATACTTTAACAAAAATAGGTAAATAAAAATACATAGGTACATACAATAATATAAGTCTTTATGTAAATAAATACATAGATTTAAGAAAATATATATTATTATTAATAAATACAAAGAAAAAAAATAAGTAGAAGTAATTCCGAGTAGAAACAATAAATAACATACTAGACAAATAAATATAAACATTCATGGAAATAATGGCAATTACAGCATCGATTATAGTCAGTCCGAGAGGTAGAAATTTTTCACCAGATTTTTAAAAACAGGGAGTGACGGCGCCCTCCTTATAGAGACTGGCAATGCATTCCAGAGGCGAACTTCTTGGACGGTAAATGATTTACCATAAAAAGAAGTGTTGTGTGATGGTATTCTCAAGATGAGATTTTCTGATGACCTAAGTGATTGAAGGAAATCAAAACGTTCCTTAAGATAACGCGGGGAGGAGGGACTAAAAAGTATAGTGTAAAGAAGAGACAATATATGAGTATTCCGGCGAAGTCGTATAGGAAGCCACTTGAGTTTAGCGCGATATTGCGAGACATGATCATATTTTTATATGATGTTCTCAATTGGGTTGTGTTTTTTTATGTTTGTTACCTCATAACTTTGTAAAGAAATGGAAAAATCTTTTTTTGTTTGAAAGGGTACACTTCCCGTTTGGTCCCATTGTCAGGTCAGGATTTGATTACTTCTTAGTGTACTTTGAAGTTGTTTTAAGTTTTTAGTAAAAAAAAAATATTATTGTTATAGCGGCAATAGAAATACACATTCTGTGTAAATTTCAGCCGTCTACCTATTACGGTTCATGAGATACAGCCCACTGACAGACAGATGGACGGATAGCAGAGGCTTAGTAATGTCCCATTTGGCACCCTTTGGGTACGGAATGCAAAGCACACATGGCACATGCTAGTAATAATTTTGAAGAAAACATACCTCATTGTCTCCCTTAGTTTCAACAGGTCCATTAGCCCGTCTCTCAGCCTGGACATCCAAATGTCTACACAGCTCGTACTCAGGCACCATTTCAACTAAATACTTGCTCACAGCTCGTATTACGAACAGAGCATTGTATGTTTGCCATGCTAACATAACACTGGAAAACGAGAATGTAATTTTTAGGGTCTGTTCACATAGATCAGCTTGGAGAGAACATATTGTGATTTATTTAAAAATAGATTTTATGATCATTGTGATAAGGTTTATTTTTACCCGACTGACCCGGAAGGAGGGTTATGTTTTTCGAGTGTATGTATGTAAGTATGTATGTATGTCTATTCTTTGGCACGCTCTGCAGCCTAAACGGCTTGATGGATTTAAGCATATGAGGTGTCGTTAGATTTGTCTTAACTGTGGGAGTGTCATAGGGTATATTATTATTATATGGCGTCTACGAATAAAAAAAGAGGGGGGTATTAAAAACAAAAATGTCGTTATTATAACAATATGGGTATCAAATGAAAGCTTGTAAACAGCCCATTCCAAATATGTATATATTATAATACTTTTATGCTACCATTTTGTCGTAAAACGCAAAAAACCACGTTTAATGCAGTACAATAGGTACTGAGCGGTTACCGTACCTAACTCACAGAGTTGCGATGGTTGTTAGCCTTACTTTACCGTACCGCACATTTACTTACTAATACATACAATACAATTCATTCATTAATAAAACTAAAAAGTGTGAAATAAATTAAATTATTAAAAGAAGCAAAAAACCAGACTGTGTAAAACAAAATTTAACTTTAAAGAGAAAAACAAGCTCTTTAATCTATAGAATTTTGAATATAACTTGAATGCTTTAAGGTTTTGCAAAATACTTAGGTTATTGATTTGTCCCCAACTGCAATACCTTATAGCATTCAAGTTATATTCAAAATTCTATCAGGGGCGAAAAATCGCCAAAATCGCCTCACGTAATTAATAGACTCCCCATAACTGGCCCATACAACATACCAAACCGATAAATCAGAACTACATCATGTTTTGCAATAGCTTTTTTTAGCGTCGTTTTCTACTGGAGTTTTAACTTACTTATCACTATTAGGTGACGCCAACAACTCTGTGGCGCGCGTGATGAATACTTGTACGAGAGACCCAAGGTTCCCAGTCTGCGGATTGTTTTGTAAAAACGTCTGTAGCATGGATTCCGTGCTCGAATCAAACATTAACTGTTCTTCCCTGGAATAATACAGTAAATTAATAATAATGTTATTATTTATTTTTGTAAAGTTTGGGTGAGTCCCTATATATATTAGAGAATATACATAATTACACCCAGACCCTGAGTCTGGGTGTAATTATGTATATTAAGTGTGTATTTACAAACAAAAAGTAGTATACAGTAGTATGTCAGTTATCTGGTTTCCATAGTACAAGCTCTGCTTAGTTTGGGATCAGATGACCGTGTGTGAGGAATGTTCCAGGATATTTATTATTTATTTCTTTTAACTATAAAAATACTTGTATAAGGAGACCCCAATCGTCAATAGCCATAATATAAGGTTACAAAGTGGATACAGTACTTACGAACTACTAGGCGGATTAATATTAAACGCTAGTGCTTGATTCCAGAATGGATCGTTGGGACATATCACTTCTGTGGAACAGAACCTCGTCAGCAGCTCGTTGGAAGACAACTCGGAGTAACGGCTTATTGCTACACCCATTCTGATGCTGGAAATATAAAATTATGTTATTTTAATGAAAAATTAGAGAGCAGAAATAAAGTTTAAAAATTACAAAGAAATATTCTGCTAGCCACTTTGCCACTAGGCACAGCTAGTTAAGTGCTTGACAATTTACATTGCTATGATTATAAAATAGCTATAAAAAGCTTTAACTAATAGATTTCAACTAGGTAATGACACCGCTGTGACCTTGCAGGTTGGTGGTGTAATTCACTGCAATATTTATTGTTTGAATGCTGCAGTCTCATTTCTAACTTAGATGCAGCAACATTAAACTTGCTTTCTATATTTTATAGTACTTGTACTTCTGTTACTTTCGTCAAAAGAATTTTAAGCTTAAGAAAGTTAGAGCATAGCATTTAATATTGAAATCCTTCATGTGAGTACGGTTGCCGGAGCTCTTTAGGGGGCAATAATCTGTGAATGATGCTTCTGGTGTTGCATCCATCCACAGGCAGAGCCGTATTCTTGTTTGCCAACTTAGTTGCTTAAAAAACACTTCAATAAAATGTCCATGAATAATTTGAAGACAAATTTATGAAAACTTATAAACACAGCTATAGAAAAAATATTACTTATTCAGAGTTTTTATACTGTGTTCTTGCAATTTTTTTTATATCACTAAGGTGGCAAACAAGCTTATGGCCCGCTTGATGGTAAGCAGTTACCGTAGCCTATGGACGCTTGCAACACCAGGGTATAACTCGTGCGTTGCCGACCCTGAGGACTCTTCACAATCTATTTGAAGAACCCCATGCTGTACTCCATTGGGAAAATGAAGCCAGTGGAAGAAAACTCTTTTGAGCCCGCACAGTTCAAAACACAGGTTTTGGGTTGGTTGACCACAAAGTCACCATAGTATGAAGATGTCTCAATATTTGCCAGGTGGTAATGCACACAAAGCCTAGAAATGGGAACTGTGGGCTACCACATATCTTTGGTAGTCATCATAATGAAAACCATTATTCTAATGATGTGGTGCAACAAAGCCCACCAATGCTCTCAAACATCAAAATGACACTTGCTTACCAAAGATATGTGTAAATTATACACACCTGGCGCCATTCAAATAAGAAGTGAAGTGAAGTGATAGTGCTCTCAAATGCACCTGCAGGAAAACAGTAAGAAGTAGCATGGAAGCACAAGAAGGAAATACAATGCTCTTTGAGGAATGGGGGTGAATTAACTGTACATAAAACACACTAAAAACTACTTATGAATATAGATAATTAAGAAAATCTGGTTGAAATAGTACATCTTCAAACATCAAAAATCTTACTGGCCTCCTTGCTGACTATAACAGCCACTATTTATTTACTAATAACAGTGTTAGCAGTAAATTATATGCAAATCTTTACCTATACATTTCTACTTGTTACTATGGTTTTATGTTCATATAAAAAGGGTATTAATTTCGTTTCAACGGTCTAGAATGAAGTAGGGTGAACAATATACGATTAAAAAGCAGTATTCACCCAAGTGTAGCAAATTAACTGATAATAAATGCCACCTACGCCTCCCTAAACAATGATACAAGCATATAAATAAAAATATATTTCATCGAGTCAGTAAATATCTATGTAATATACGTAATGGCTTATGTTTAACATAATAAAGGAAATATGCTTAGGCTTACCTTATATTTATCGCAATATTATAATAGTAAAAACATGTATTCGCCGACAAATTTCAGTTTTTATCACCAATTCATACTATCGCCACGACGAAATTATTGACTACCTTAGATACAGGATTAGGTAGATATGTCACTAAAATAATAATAATTACGAAAGCGAGATACGTATATGGCAAAACGTGTATGTGTGAGCAGGACTAAGCATATTTTTTTGTCCCTATCTCGCGTATAGGTTTCTATTCTTGACATCAGTGTCAAAATCGGTGTCGTTGAACTCGTTGATGGCAAACAAGTTTCTGGTTCCAAAAGATATTTTGTTGATGAGAGCTTTGAAATCCTAATTGAATGTTATTTGTGCCTTTTTTATATTCTCAAAGATATTGTTTAGTGTGCAGTGATGGTGAATTGTTGTGTAATTGGTTGTAAAC